>MU741352.1:2878-47610 GCA_026770625.1 Nicotiana glauca
CTCGCGCGATCAAACCGCCAGAATAACATCAAAATCAAAGAATCAAACCCCAAAACTCAAAATTTTCATTTCAAAGTTTATAACTTCCAACTTTAGCTATTTAGGTCCGAAACACGTCAAACGACGTCCGATTTCCACCATATTTCACAGAAAGCGCTTAACGTATATTTAAGACCTGTACCAGGCGTCGGAACCAAAATACAAGCCCGATACCTATATTTTCTAGCTCATTTTCATTTCTATTTTTCCTTAATAATTTCAGAAAATAATTTAACAGAAAATTCTTTTACCGGTGTTCTGGACCTTGGATTTCGACTCCGGGCACATGCCCGAGTCCCATATTTTTCTACGCACCTTCTGGGACCATCACATCACGGGTTCGGGTCCGTTTACCCAAAATGTTGACCAAAGTCAACTATATCAATATTAATATCATAATTCTTCAAATTTTTCACAGAAATCATAAAAACTTTCCAGCTCCGTGCCCGGACTGCGCCTGCACAAATCGAGGAAACTAAAAATGAGGTTTTCAAGGCCTCGAAAGCGTGGAAAAAGGGAGAAACACGGTGATGACCCTTTGGGTCGTCACAAAAATACTTCAACAGATTCGTCGAATTTTATATTGGTTTCAAGCACAAGCATCAAACTATTAGAAATATAAGATTATTCTTAAATCATAGACATAGAGACGAATATGCAATAAAAAAAGCCTCATGACACAATTTTTTTACATGAAAACGATAACTAAGAAAATCCATAAAAAAACAAAAACCCCAAGGTCCAGTAATTGTTAAGTCTGAGTAGATATGTTTTAATGCTTGTGTCATATGGATTTGAATCTCCACTAAAAAACAATCACACTACATCACTCAATTACACCCAAAAATAAAATAAAAACCACTGAATCAAGTCAAAAGGAACATTATAATAGAAATTTTTATTCAAAAGCACAACGGTTTATATTAAAAAGAGTTTAAGAAATCTTACAATTATTTATCCCACAGCTATCAGTTGCATTTTCATCCTCACTAATGGAATTTGTAAGTTACGACTTAACTATTAAGAAATGTGACGACCCGGCCAGTCATCTCATGAGTTACCGCTCTGTTTCCCCCATTTCTAATTCTTTATGCTTTGTTTATCCGTGTTTTGTGGTATCGGGTTGGTCGGATCAAATCTGGAAGGATTTTGGTAAGGTTTGAGACACTTAGTCTCTTTGGAGTGAGTTTAGGTTGGAAAAGTCAACTGGATATTGACTTATATGTTAGAGGACTCGGATGTGATTTTGATGGTTCAGATAGCTTTGGGAGGTGATTTGAGACTTAGGAGTATGATCAGAATGGGTTTTGGAGGTTTAGAGTTGATTTAGACTTGAATTGGCGAAGTTGATATTTTGGCGATTTCCGGTTGGTAGGTGAGAATTTGATATAGGGGTCGGAATGGAATTTCAAGAGTTTTAGTATCTCCGTTGGGGTATTTGAGATGTATGTGCAAAATTTCAGATTATTCGGACGTGGTTTGGTTGGGTTTTTGATCAAAAACAGAATTCGGAAGATTTCAGAAAGTTTGGCATGAATCCGATGCGTTTTGGGTGATTTGATGTTTTTTGAGGTATTTTGATGATTGGAACAAGTTTGAATAAGGTATTAGGGTATGTTTGTGCATTTGGTTGAGGTCCCGGGGGCCTCGGGGTGATTTCGGATGGTTAATAGAGAAGTTTGGATTTTGTTACAGCTACTGAATTTGCTGCTTTTGGTATTTTCGCACCTGCAGATTGGGGACCGTAGGTGCGTCACCGCATGTGCGATTGATTAGTCACAGAAGTGAAAAGAGGCCTGAGGAGCAGAGACCGCAGAAACGGTTAGAGTGGCCGCATCTACTATGTCGTAGATGCGGGGATGCTGTCGCAGATACGATTATTGGCCAGTTAAGTGATTTTTGCAAAAGCGGAGGAAGGACCTCATATGCGATACTGCAGAAATGGGTGTGGGACCGCAGATGGAAAAAGATCTGGTTAGAAGGTATAAATTGTCTCCTTCGCGAATTTGAGCTATTTCACCATTTTTTACTTCGGCTTGGAAGCTTTTTGGACGATTTGAAAGAGGGATTTCATAGGAACTTCATTGAGGTAAGGAATTTGGACTTAAAACTCGTTCCTATGCTATTATTTCATGGATTAGAGCTAGAAATTATGGAAATTAAGGGTGAAAATTTGGAAAACTAGGGTTTATTATTGGAGACCTTTGATTGAGGATTTGATGGACCATTAAAGGTCGGATTCTGAAATTTTGATAGGTATGAACTCGTGGGGAGATAAGGAATCTATTGGTATAAAAATTAATGAATTTTAAGACATGGGCTCGGGGGTCGAGTTTTGGTAATTTCAGGATTTGTGTCAATTATTGATTGTTTTTGCTTAGGCTTCGTTCCCTTAGCATGTTTTGACGTCCTCATTCTGATTTTGGATAGATTCAACGCGAGTGGAGGACCATTTGAGGGGCAAAGACTTCGCAAGCTAGAGATTTGGTCAGTTTGAGTTGAGTAATGATTGTAAACAACGTTTTGAGGGTTTGAAATCCCGGATTGCACATCGTAGTGCTATATTGAGGTGAGGCACACACTTGATGACGAGTGCGAGGTCGTGCACTATTGGGAATTGTGACTTGGTCCGTCCCGATTGATGATTTTACCGCATATTTGACTGAAATCTATTTGCTATCATCATTATTTGGGCTAAATGCCTTATTTGGGCTTCATGCCAATTAATTGAACCCTGTAGGGATTTTTATTGATATTTCTTCACTGTTTTGGATTTATCCTTGAATTCAGTCATGCTATTTTCCAATGTTTTTATACTCAGCCATGTTTACTCAGTTTTAATACTTAAATGATATTTGGCCTGAGAAATACTGTTTTACTATTGCCTAAGTGGCTTGTGAGGATTTTTGACTGAGTAAGGCCGAGGGCCTATATTGTGAGAAAACACTGATATTGATTTGAGGCCGATTGCCTGAGATGTGTACGCCATGAGATGTCTTGGTTGATATGAGGTCGAGATCCTAGTGATGATGCCACGAGATGGCTTGATATTGTGCTTGGGCCGTAAGGGGCCCCTCCAGGAGTCTGCACAACCCCAATGAGCGCGGGTACCCATTGTGATGTGAGATTGAGCCCGAGGGGCTGTTATTATTCTGAGATGTTGCCCGAGGGGTGGTTTCGTTGATATAGTGCTCGAGGAGTGAACCTTTACGTGTTTATTTTCCTTAATTTCCCGTCAATTATATGCTTGCTTGTTGAAAAAGGATTTTTACTTACCTCTTAACTGGTTTACTATTTTTAAATGGTTTTACTGATTCATTATAGAATGCTTTGTGCCTTAAGTGTTTTCTTGCCTTCAGTGTTTATTTAAATTTGTTACTCATTGAGTTGGAGTACTCACTTTACTCCCTGCAGCCTGTGTGTAGATTCAGGCGTAGCTGGTCCCGCTCCCGAGTGCTGATCCCTCCAGCTTTAGGCGGACCTTTGGAGTTCACGCGGTAGTTGCTTGGCATCCGTAGTTCCATGTTTCTCCTCCTTTATCACTTCTATCTCTTTTCAGACATTTGTACTTGCTTATAGATTTAGCAGACTTATATTATGACTTTTAGATGCTCATGACTAGTGACACCCTCGTATCAGCTGTATATGGGTGTTTTTCCGCGTTGTGATATTATCTGCTACTTTGGATTTATTTTATCATATTTAGATTGTTTCTTAATGCTTAACTGTTAATAATTAGAAAGTGGGAAGTGTTGGATGGCCTCGTCTTCACGAGAGGTGCCATCACGACCGGGTTCAGGTTTAGGGTCGTGACAAGTTGGTATCAGAGCCTAGGTTACATAGTCTTATGAGTCATTAGCAGGTTTAGTAGAGTCTCACGGATCGGTAAGGAAACGTCTGTATTTATCCTTGAGAGGATGCAGAACCTTTTAGGAAAAACCTCATATTCTTGAAATTCTTGTCGTGCAAATTTGTTGATCCGAGTACTAAAATTCTGTTATTCTATTATCTCATAGATGGTGATGACACACGCTACCTATCAGGATGGACGACCACTAGTACCACCAGCAATGGCTACTAAAGTCCGAGTATATGGTCGTGGTCGTGGTAGAGGCAGAGCAGCGAGGGCAGCACCTGTTGATCCACCAACTACCCCAGTTCAGGATCAGTTCCCAACTATGGACGCTCCAGCAGCACTAGCTCAGGCACCAATTGTGCACATTTTGATTCCATGTCTTCAGGAGGCCTTGGATCAGATCTTATCAGTTTGCACTGGTCTAGCTTAGGCATTTTCAGCTACTACAGCTGATGCTACTTCTTAGGCTGGGGGAGGTAGTCAGACTCCCGTCGCTCATACACCTGAGCAGGTCGTGCAGGGACTCCAGACACCGGGGGCACATCTAGCCCAACTGGTTGTAGCTGCTCAGGACTATGTAGTTCCTGCTATGTCAGAGGACGAGCAACGTAGGTTAGAGAGATTCGGTAGGCTTCAGTCTCCGACCTTTAGTGGTGTAGAGGAAGAGAATGCCCTGGGTTTTTTGGACAAGTGTCAAATGATGATTCATACCGCGGGTATTCTGGAGACCGGCGGGGTCGCTTTCACTACCTATCAATTTTCAGGACCTGCTTTCACTTGGTGGAGGATTTTGAGAGGTGTAGGCCTGTTGGTGCAGCACCCCTTTCCTAGCAGCAGTTCTCCGTTCTATTTTTGGAGAAGTATGTGTCGCTGTTTCGTAGAGAGGAGCTGGGCAGATAGTTGGAGTGGTTGCGTCAGGGGGAGATGACCATGTCACAGTATGAGTTGAGGTTCTCCGAATTCGCTTGTCATGCCATCTGGTTGGTTCTGATAGATAGAGAGAGGATTAGGAGGTTTGTTGATGGTCTTAGTTATTAGCTCCGTATTCTTATGACCAGGGAGAGGGTGATTAGTGCTATGTTAGTGGAGGTTGTGGATATTGTCTGAGAGATTGAGTCTGTTCGACACCAGGAGAGAGAGGAGAGGGAGGCCAAGAGGCCTTAAGAATCTAGCAGTTACAGTGGTGCTCCTTCGAGGGGTCAGTTTCAGCACGGCAGAGGTCGTCCATTTACGCATGCTCAGCCAGCATGCCCAGGTTATTGTGGGGCATTATCAGTTCATGGTTCTCACAGTTCACATCAGGGCCAATCATCACTTATTGCCCTTCCAGCTTAGAGTTCATCCCGTGCTCCATCAGTTCGTGCATCTGCTAGTCACTCCGATGCGAGGGTTTCCCTTCAGTCCCCTTCTCTAGCACCTGGGAGTTGTTATGAGTGTGGAGATATAGGTCACATATGGAGGCAGTGTCCTCGTTGTTTTGCTAGTTCATCCCAGCAGAGGGGTCAGTCATCGGCTTCAGCGCCAGTTACTTCACCACCACCTGCCCAGCCAACTGGGGGTGGATGTCAGTCATCTAGGGGTCTACCCAGAGGGGGAGGTCAATCCGAAGGTGGCGGACATGCTCGTTCTATGCTTTTCCATGCAGAACCGATAATATTGCTTCAGATGTTGTTATTACAGGTATTATTTCAGTCTTCCACAGAGATGCCTCTGTATTATTTGACCCCGGTTTTGCATTTTCTTATGTGTCATCCTACTTTGCTCATTATTTGGGTACGCCCCGTGAGTTTCTTGCTTTACCTGTTCATTTATCTACCCCGATGGGCGATACTGTTATTATAGACTATGTGTACCGATCATGTATGGTGACTATTGGGGGTTTGGGGACCCGAGTGGATCTTTTATTATTGAGTATAGTGGATTTCTATGTCATTCTGGGCATGGATTGGCTATCTCTGTGTCGTTCTATTCTGGACTGTCATGCTAAGACAGTCACATTGGCTATACCGGGTGTGCCACGGATCGAGTGGCAAGGTGCGACTGATTATGTTCCTAGTAGAGTGATCTCTTTCTTGAAGGCCCAGTGTATGGTTGGGAAAGGTTGCCTTTCATATCTAGCCTTTGTGAGGGATGTCGGAGCTGAGACTCCCAGTATTGATTCTGTTCGTGTCGTGAGGGATTTACCTGATGTATTTCCTACAGACCTGCCAGGCATGGCACCGGACATGGATATTGATTTTGGTACTGACCTGGTGCTAGGAACTCAACCCATTTCTATTCTGCTGTATCGTATGGCAACAACTGAGTTGAAGGAGTTAAAGAAGCAGCTTCAGGAACTCCTTGATAACGGGTTCATTTAGCCTAGTGTGTCGCCTTGGGGAGCGCCGGTTCTGTTTATGAAGAAGAAGGATGGCACTATGAGAATGTGCATTGATTATAAATAATTGAACAAGGTAAAAATTAAGAACAAGTATCATTTGCCTCACATTGATGATTTATTCGACCAGCTTCAGGGAGCGAGGGTGTTCTTCAAGATTGATCTCCGTTCAGGTTATCACCTGTTGAAGATCAGGGGTTCGGATATTCTTAAGACAACCTTTAGGACCAGATATGGTTATTATGAGTTTCTGGTTATGTCTTTTAGGCTGACCAATGTCCCAACAATGTTCATGCATTTGATGAACAGCGTGTTCGGCCTTATCTTGACTCGTTTGTCATAGTCTTCATTGATGATATTTTGATAAATTTGCGTAGTCAGGAGGAGATCATTTGAGAATTGTGTTGCAGAGATTTAGGGAGGAGAAGCTTTATGTAAAGTTCTCTAATTGCGAGTTTTGGCTCGGTTCAATGGCTTTCTTGGGGCATGTGGTGTCCAGCGAGGGTATTAAGGTTGATCCGAAGAAGATAGAGGTGATTCAGAGTTGGCCCAGACCGTCCTCAGCTCTAGAGATTTGCAGCTTTCTTGGTTTGGAAGGCTATTATTGCCGGTTTGTTCAGGGATTCTCATCTATCGCATCGCCCTTGACCAAGTTGACTCAGAAGGGTTCTTTATTAGTATGGTCAAATGAGTGTGAGGAGAGCTTTCAGAAGCTCAAGACAATCTTGACCACAACTCCAGTATTGGTTTTGCCATCAGCTTTAGGTTCATATACCGTGCATTGTGATGCTTCGAGAGTAGGGATTGGTTGTGTGTTAATGCAGGAGTGTAGATTTATTGCTTATGCTTCCCGCCAGTTGAAGCCCCATGAAAAGAAATGCACCTTCATTATTTGGAGCTAGCTGCCAAAGTTCACGCGTTGAAGATTTGTAGGCATTACTTGTATAGCGTATCCTGTAAGGTGTTCACTGATCATTGCAGTCTTCAGCATTTGTTCAAGAAAAAGGATCTTAATTTGAGGCATCAGAGATGGTTGGAGTTGCTGAAGGATTATAATATCACTAGATTGTACCATCCAGGGAAGGACAATGTAATAGCCGATGCTTTGAGCCGAAAGGCAGTGAGTATGGGGAGTTTGGCGTATATTCCAGTTGGGGAGAGACTTCTTGCAGTTGATGTTCAGGCCTTGGCCAATCAGTTTTTGAGGTTAGTATTTCGGAGCCAAGTCGGTTATTGGCTTGTGTGGTTTCTCGATCTTCTTTATATGATCACATCAGAGAGCGCCAGCATGATGATCCACATTTGCTTTTCCTTAGGGATAGAGTTCACCATGATGATGCTAGAGATGTGACCATTGGTGACGATGGGGTGTTGAGGATGCAAGACCGGATTTGTGTGCCCAATGTGGATGGGCTTCAGGAGTTGATTCTAGAGGAGGCCT
This sequence comes from Nicotiana glauca, assembly GCA_026770625.1. Classification (NCBI taxonomy): domain Eukaryota; kingdom Viridiplantae; phylum Streptophyta; class Magnoliopsida; order Solanales; family Solanaceae; genus Nicotiana; species Nicotiana glauca. The sequence goes on from MU741352.1 coordinate 10,592, forward strand.
ATAGCTCGCAGTATTCCATTCATCCGGGTGCCGCAAATATGTATCAGGATTTGAGGTAGCAATATTGGTGGAGAAGAATGAAGAAAGACATTGTGGGATTTGTAGCTCGGTGTCTCAATTGTTAGTAGCTGAAATATGAGCATCAAAGACCGGGTAGCTTGCTCCAGCGGATAGATATTCCAGACTGGAAGTGGGAGAGGATCACTATGGACTTTGTTGTTGGACTTCCATGGACTTTGAGGAAGTTCGATGCCATTTTGGTGATTGTGGATCGGCTGACCAAGTTCGCGCACTTCATTCCTGTGTGTACTACTTATTCTTCAGAGTGGTTGGCAAAGATCTATATCCGGGAGATTGTTTGTTTGCATGGTATCCCCAGTTTCCATCATTTCAGATAGGGGCACTCAGTTTACATCAAAATTTTGGAGCTCTGTGCAATGAGAGTTGGGTACTCAGGTTGAGTTGAGCACAACTTTTCACCCTCAGATAGATGGGCAGTCCGAGCGTACTATTCGGATATTGGAGGATATGTTGCATGCTTGTATCATTGATTTTAGAGGGTCAGGGGATCAGTTTCTACCGCTTGCATAGTTTTCTTATAACAACAGCTACCAGAGTATTCAGATGGCTCTATATGAGGCTTTGTATAGGAGGCGGTATAGATCTCTAGTTGGTTGGTTCGAGCCCGATGAGGCTAGGCTATTGGGAACAGATTTGTTGCAGCATGCTTTAGAGAAGGTGAAGGTCATCCAGGAGAGGCTCTGTACAGCACAGTCGAGGCAAAAAAGTTATGCTTACATGAAGGTTCGAGATGTGTCTTACATGGTTGGTGAGAAGGTTTTGTTGAAGGTTTCGCCCATGAAGGGTGTTATGAGATTTGGGAAGAAAGGGAAGTTGAGTTCGCGGTTCATTAGGCCTTTCGAGGTACTTTAGAGGATTGGGAAGGCGTCTTATGAGCTTGCCTTACCACCCAGCTTGTCGAGTGTGCATCCAGTATTTCATGTTGCTATGCTCCGAAAGTATATTGGGGATCCGTCTCATGTTCTGGATGTCATCACGGTTCAGTTGGATGATCATTTGACATATGATGTGGATCCAGTAGCTATATTGGTTCGCCAGTTTCGAAAGTTGAGGTCAAAGGATATATCTTTGGTGAAGGTGCAGTGGAGAGGTTGGCCCGTAGAGGAGGCTACCTGGGAGACCGAGCAAGAGATGCGGAGCAGATATCCTCACATGTTTGAGGCTTCAGGTATGTTTCTTGACTCGTTCGAGGATGAATGTTTATTTAAGTTGGGAAGGATGTGACGACCCGGCCAGTCGTCTCATGATTTACCGCTCTGTTTCCCCAATTTCTACTTCTTTATGATTTTTTATCCGTGTTTTGTGGTATTGGGTTGGTCGGATGGAATCCTCAAGGATTTTGGTAAGGTTTGAGACACTTAGTCTCTTTGGAGTGAGTTTAGGTTGGAAAAGTCGATCGAATGTTGACTTATGTGTTAGAGGGCTCGATGTGAGTTCCGATGGTTTGGATAGCTTCGGGAGGTGATTTGAGACTTAAGTGTGTGATCAGAATGGGATTTGGAGGTTCGGGGTAGATTTAGGCTTGAATTGGCGAAGTTGATATTTTGGCAATTTTTGGTTGGTAGGCGAGAATTTGATATAGGGTCGGAATGGAATTCCAAGATTTGCAATAGCTCCGTTGGGTCATTTGGGATGTGTGTGCAAAATTTTAGATTTTTCGGATGTGATTTGGTTGAGTTTTTTTATCAAAAGTCGAATTCAGAAGATTTTAGAAAGTTTGGCTTGAATCAGATGTGTTTTGGGTGATTTGATGTTGTTTGAGGTATTTTGATTATTGGAACAAGTTTGAATAAGGTATTAGGGTATGTTTGTGCTTTTGGTTGAGGTCCCGGGGGCCTCGGGGTGATTTCGGATAGTTAACGGAGAAGTTTGGATTTTGTTGCAGCTGCTGAATTTGCTGCTTCTGGTATTTTTGCACCTGTGGATTGGGGACCACAGGTTCGGCGCCGCATGTGCGGTTGATTAGTCATAGAAGCGAAAAGAGGCCTGAGGAGCAGAGACCGCAGAAGCTTTTAGAGTGGTCGCATCTGCGATGTCGTAGATGCGGGGATGTGGTCGCAGATGCGATTGTTGGCCAGTTAAGTGATTTCCGCAGAAGCAGAGGAAGGACCGCATATGCGGTACCGCAGAAGCGGGTATGGGACCGCAAATGCAAAAAGGTCTGGGCAGAAGGTATAAATTGTCTACTTCACGAATTTGAGTTATTTCACCATTTTTTTACTTCAGGGTGGGAGCTTTTTGGACGATTTGAAAGAGGGATTTCAAGGGAACTTCATTGAGGTAAGGAATTTGGACTTAGAACTCGTTCATATGCTATTATTTCATGGATTAGAGCTAGAAATTATGGAAATTAAGGGTGAAAATTGGGAAAACTAGGGTTTAGTATTTGAGACCTTTGATTGAGGATTTGATGGACCATTTGATCGGATTTATGAACTTTTGATAGATATGAATTCGTGGGGAGATAAGGAATCTATTGGTGTAAAAATTATTGAATTCCGAGATGTGGACCCGGGGGGTCGGGTTTTGGTAATTTTGGGATTTGTGTCAATTATTAATTGTTTGACGGAAGGTCTTGGCTAGATGATGGAAGGAATCTATGGGTATGCGAAGCATGAAATGTGTAATAATTCTTCTTCTAGATGGGATTGACGGAAGGTCTTGTCTAGATGAGTTACAATTCAGTTCTGAAAAGAAGTTCATAAAATTCATAGGCAACGGGTAGCCTCAAGTAATCAAGGAAATGGTACTGCTAATCGGAAGTGATTTGACGAGAGTTAATGTCTCAGAAAAAGGGGAAGGTGATGTAAACTGATAATACTTCGGTAGTATTGTGGCACTTTCTTGCTAGATCGACTGTTGATATATGGGTTTGTCTGATCGCACAGGGGAATTTTAGAATATCTTTCGTGGAATGATTGGGTACTCGAGGTGTGATATGTATTCATACTGCAGAATTTGGGGATTAGGTACTGTGATTCGTGTGCTATATGGAATTGGAGACTGGGAGTTCTCAGGTACAGACTATGTAGTGGTTGTGGATCGTGTGTATTGGTACCGTTAGCGGCTATTGGGATTTGGAGGTGGATCTTTCTTTGCTTGGTATATTAGATTTTAGATATGATATTGGGGTGTAGACTGGTTGTCTCAATGTTGGGTTATTCTAGACTATTGTGCTATGGGCTATGTTGGAAAATGCCACAGGTTGCGTGGTGAGGTGCATCAGATTATGCTCTAGCAGAGTGGTTTGTATTCCAAAGACCAACGGTCGGCTAGGAAGGATTGCTTTCCTTAATTGGGCCTTTGTGGCGGATGTCAGTGTAGAGGTTTCTACCATTGATTCAGTTTCGGTATTGAGGGAATTTTTGGATACGTTCCTTATGGCCGGGCATGTCACCGGGCAAGACTGTGGATTTCGTTATTTATTTGGTGCCGGACACCGTATCGTATGGCTCCGGTAGGAGTTATAGTAGTGAAAGGAGCAGCTTCGGGCTTCTTGGTATTGAGTTCGTTGGCAGGCCGATGTGGCTACATATTTAGCTTGAGTTAGCTTGGTTAGTCCCGAGTTGTATTGTTGAGGGATAGGTTGATTCGATCGTTACTGAACTTGTTAGTGATCTGGGGAGATCTATGAGTTGCTTTTCTGTGCTGTGATGCGTTATGATTGGTTGGATATGGGCACATGTGGTGCGGTTCTATTGAGGAGTCATAGAGAAAGTCGAGCGGGAAGAGTAATTGAGTGTGGCTCGGTAAATGGAGTATTGGTTATGGCCTATCGGGTTGCGTGTCGTATGTTATTTGTTTCACCATAGGTGTAATGAATGGCTTTGGTTTCAGACATCAAATTATGTGTGGCTGTCGATTTTGAGCATGGCGACTTGAGGTGTTTCATGTGTAACAGTGTTTGGGTAGAATCGCGCATTGTGGCGAGGCCACGCGGGGTTATGACCCTTCAGGGTAGATTTAGGTATCCTATTTCCATGATATGAGACGGAGTCTCAGCGTTGCGTTGTAATGGTACTGATCAGCTTGAGGTACAGCTCTTTCGTTTGAGTCATTTGTCATGTTTTGAGTATGTTCAGACCGTTCCTTATTGGTGCATGTATTATGCAAGTTGTGGCTTAGGCCTGTGTTGAGTTGTCATATCACCAGACTGGTGTGTTGGATTCGAGGAGATCGTTGGAGTCATTAATGAATACGAACAGATTTGATTTCAGCTTGTTGGAAGGATAATATCGAGGTTCGGCTCGAAAATCTGCTGTGGTATTAGTCAAAAGGGAAGTTGCTTCATGAATGGTTGATCTGAGAGATGGTTACGGTCTGTTACGTGTTTCATTTATCGTTGGCAATATATGAAAGTGTTGGAATGTGACTTTAGCTAAATAAGAGGTTTTCTATCGGTATTTGGTTATTGTGGGTAACTACTGTGAATGGAAGTTATCGTATCGAGTGCTTCGATTATGTGGTATATCATATGACTTCACCTGAGGTTGCAAGTATGGGTATTACAACTGGTTCGGGACTATTCAAAGTATAGGTGTGAGGTTTTGATCGTATTGATGGTTTCATAAGTGAAAAGGTAGTTCTATAATTTATGGGCTAGACTGGATTGGGTAATTTCAGTTATGATGTGTTGTCGGACCTATATGAGATAGGGTGATGTGGGATTACCCCGAGTATATGCTTGGTAAGGTTATTCAGCTATTAGTTGGCTTCTAGGACAACTCTGGGTACGCTCGAGGACGAGCGTTGGTTTAAGTTGGGGAGGATGTGACGACCCGACCCATCGTCTCATGAGTTACCGCTTTGTTTCCCCCATTTTATTCTTCTTAATGCTTCGTTATCGGTATGTGGTGTGTTAGAGTTGATTTGGATTGGTTTTGATAAGAAATGAGACACTTAGTCTCTTTAAGGAAGGCTTAAGTTAGAAAAGTCAACCGGACATTGACTTATGAGTTATAGGGCTCGGATGTGATTTTCGGTGATTCGGTTAGCTTCGAGGGATGATTTGTGACTTAGGAGTGCAATCGGAATTGATTTTGGAGGTCTGGTGTAGAATTAGGCTTGAATTAGCGAAGTTAGTATTTTGGCGAATTCCGGTTGATGTGTGAGATTTTGATCCTAGAGTCGGAATGGAATTCCGAGAGTTGTTGTAGCTTCGTTATGTCATTTTGGACTTGTCTGCAAAATTTCGTGTCATTCGGACGTGGTTTGGTTGGGTTTTTGAACTAAAATGGAATTTGGAAGTTCTTGAAATTTTTAGGCTTGAATCCGATGCAAATTTGGTGTTTTAATGTTGTTTTGAGCATTCGGAAGGTTGGAACAAGTTTGAATAATGTTATGGGATATGTTGGCGTGTTTGGTTGAGGTCCCGAGGGCCTCAGGTGTGTTTCGGGGTGATTTCGGATTATTTCGGGCTGTTTTGCAATGGCTGAAGCTAGTATTTGGTATTGTTCTTCGCGTTCGCGAGGGACCCCTCGCGTTTGCGAAGAAGGATTTGGCTTCTGGGGTTTTGTTCTTCGCGTTCGCGCAGAAAGCCTCGCGTTCGCGAAGAAGAGGCAATTCTGTTGCGTAGGTCTTACTTTGGAGGCTCGTATCTCTCAATCTACAATGAATTTGGAGATGATTCAAAAAAGAAAGTTGTATCTCTTTGAATCTAGATTCCAGAAATATATTATAATAGTAATTTGGAGTTGTGTGTAAAACGTTATGACTATTACACTAGAGGTTGTCCGAGCAGAGTTTGGAAAATGAATTTTTGGAACTTTGTTCTTCGCGAACACGAGAGGAGGACCGCGAACGCGAAGAACAAATCCATGGGCAGCAGAATGAAGTCCAAACTTTGTCCCATTTGTCATTTTTGATGATTTGGAGCTCGGATAAGGCAATTTTTTGGGAGATTTTTGGAGAGAACAATGGGGTAAGTATTCTTAACTCAATTTTGGTTGTATAAATTGAATCTATCACTAGTTTTGGTGTTTAATCTGCGAATTTTGTTGGAAAATATAGAAAACCCTCTTGGATAGAATCATGGATTTGAGGGTCGAAATGTTATGTGAATTGGATTATTTTTTAATGCTTAGACTCGTGGTGAGATAAGGAATCCGATGATGTGAATTTTGTAATTTTTTGAAAAGTGGGCCCGAGGCTCGGGTTTTGCTAGTTTCGATATCTTTGCTATTTTTTTATTGTTTTCGATTGGGTATTGTTCCTTTAGCATATTGTGATGTATTCGCTCTGATTTTGGTTAGATTCGACGCGCGTGGAGGCCGATTTGAGGGGCAAAGGCATCGCGAGATAGCGATTTCACCGGTTCGAGGTGAGTAATACTTGTAAATGATATCCTGAGGGTTTGAAAATCTGGATTTGCACATCATAGTGCTGCATTGAGGTGACTTGCACGCTGGATATCGAGCATGGGGTAGAGCACCATTGGGGATTATGACTTGGTCTGTCCCGATTGATGAAATTACTACGTATTTGGCTGAAACTACTTGTTATCATTATAATATGGACTGATTGCCATGTTTGGGCTTCGTGCCAACTATGTGAATCTTTCAGGGATTGATATCGCTGTTTTCGCATTATTTTTGCATACTATTTGACCTCGGTCTAGGGTTTTAATGTTGTTTTGCAAATTCGGCCATTTTTCATGATTTGAAAACTTAAATGATATCTTACTGACGTTTTGAACTGAGAACTGTTACTTGAATATTACCCTAGTGGCTTATATGCATTTCTGGATTGAGCATGGATCCGGTTGCGCATCGCAGCAGTGTTATATGTGCATTTCTAGACTGAGGATGGATCGGGCTGCACGCCGCAGCGGTGTGACATTGATATTGAGCTTGGGCTGTAGGAGCTCCTCCGGAGTCTGAACCCCCACAGTGAGCGCGGGTACCCAAATGGATCGGGCTGCGCGCCGCAGCGGTCATGTATATTGCATTGCATTCATGCATTGGTTCCTGTTTGTACTACGTGGCTTGACATTTAGCACTCTCATATCATTGGCATCCATGCTATTTCTTGCATTGATACCAGATACCCTGGTGTTATTTGTTAATGGAGTGCTGTGCCCAAGGTGCTGACTTATGTGCGGACTTGCACCATCTGATTATGCATTCATTTGCTTAACTGTTGGAAGAGGATATTTTCAAAAGAGGTTTTTAACTGAACCAGATGTTTCTAAAGGATTTTTTCATGGTTTTACTATTTTCTCTAAGGGTTGTACTGTCCTATATAGCATGATGGAGCGCTCTTACGTAATTTCTTGTCGCTCAGTTATTATTTACTCTTATTACGCACTGAGTTGGAGTACTCACTTTAGTCCTTGCACCTCGCGTGTAGTTGCAGGTATTGTTCACCCGATAGCGGGTTATTAGCTGATTGAAGGTATTACTATTGAAGCTGAGCAAGGTGACCACCAGCGTTCGCGGCACCGGACGTTGTCTTTAGAATTTCGGAATTTATTTCTTGCATATTATTGGCCCTGTAGTTGTGTTCAGGTTTTCTTTAGATGCTCGTGACTTGTGATACCCCGGTCGGGTTGTGTTGGGTTGTAAATACTGGTTATTATTGTCGTTAAGCTATATTTACCTATTCATTTATGTTTAATAATTGTTAAAGAGATGACTTGGTTAGTTGGCTGGCCTTGTCTTCACGAGAGGCGCCATCACGACCAGGTTTGGAAATTAGGTCGTGACAGTTGTAGTCGAGCTTAATCGAGAAACAAAACCCTAGAATTTTGGGACTATTTGAAACCATAGAGCTTTGATTAATTGAATATTTATTGTTTCTGGTGGTGGAGATAAAGTTTATAGGTGGAGAAAAAATACAATTAAGGTTCTGCTAGTGTTGACGGAGGTTGACAACAGGGTATTGGCAGGTGAGACGGAGGTGGATGGCGGATATTGGCGGATGGAGCTTCTAGCGGTACGCTCAAAGGGGATCGGAGAAAGAGGTTAGGGCATATTACTTAGGAGAAAAGATAAATGAGTTTTTATAAAATAACATTAATGAAAAAAATGATGTAAAAATAGGGGTTCAAAAGCGCGGGTTTACAAAAATTTAGGGGGCAAAATTTCAGGATGGAAATAACAACTGTTCCGATCGAATTTTTTTCAAGATCCGTTCCAATAAATGTATTTATTGGCACAATTAAAACAAACGTTTCAAAAAATAAACAATATGGGAACGGTTTTTTTTACCTAAATGCAACGATTTTATAGCCAAAGTGTGTTGGTATCACCCATGTCATATCGCAACGGTTAAAACTGTTCCAATAACCTATCTACAGTAACACTTTTTGAACCGTTGCAAAATCATCCGTTGCCATAGACCCATTTTCTGGTAGTGTGGACTGGAACTTCCTCGTCAAACTCAACCTGAGGCTCTGCCGCTAGTGCTGCTGCTCGAGCTATGGGCTGAGCTTTGCCTTTACCTCGGGCCCTAGCACGGCCTCAGCCTCTACCCCTCGCAGGAGCTACCACTGGTGGCTCAGGCTGCTGGTCAGTTGATGAAGCGGTACATGTTCTCACCATCTGCGAGAGAATAGAGTAGATGTTCATTTAGCATTGAGAAATCAAGTCGCACGATAGGAAAGAATAGATGTGAAGTTTTTCCTAACTCTGTAGCCTCTGGGGGATAAATACAGACGTCTCAGTACCGATCCCTCAAACTCTACTAAGCTTGTCCGTGAATTGCGGACCTAAGCAACCTAAAGCTCTGATACTAACTTGTCACGACCCGGATTTCCCACCCTCAGGAGTCGTGATGGCGCCTACTAGTGAAAGCTAGGCAAGCCAACCATTTGTATTATTTACCTTTTTCCCATTTTAATCTTTTAACAATTAAGAACCAACATCATATAAACAACGGAATTTAATAAGCGGAAGACTAAAATGTAATACTTTAATAATGATACTAATACCAATCCAAAACATAAACTACCCAGAACTGGTGTCACAATTTCACATACTGTCTAGGAATACTACAAATAAGGATCCAAAAGATAAATACAATATTGTCTCTGAAATACATAAAAGAAACATAGTGAAAGGATAGAAGGAGACACTAAGGCCTGCAGACGCCTGCAGGACTACCTTAGGTCTCCAAATGGACTGAAGGAAGCAACACAAAGCTAAGGTCTGTATGCTCCAGTACCAGTATCTACACAAAAGAGTACAAAGTGTAGTATCAGCACAACCGACCCCATGTGCTGGTAAGTGCCTATCCTAACCTCGGTAAATTAGTGACGAGGTTAGGACCAGACTACAAAATAAACCTGTGCAGTTAAATCATATACAACGGAAAATAAAGGAAATAATCTACAATTACATATAGGAAGGGGGAATCATGCTGCGGGGAACAACAAGTAGCAACAGAAACCAATAGTTAAATGTAAAGAACACCATAACTCAATTATCAGTAGAAATCAAGAAATCAAAGACAAGTGCACGAAATCACCCTTCGTGCTTTTACCCTCGTCATCACCATAAAAATCAATATAATTGGTACATCATCACCCTTCGTGCTTTTACCTCACATAATCATGGCATGAAATGATCCTTCGTGCATTATCACTCATATCATGGCACATAATTGTACATCATGCGGCACGACATCACATAAGGCTTGAACAATACAACACGGAGTCACATTAATCATAGTATAAGACTTACGGGCATGCTTGACACCAAGTATAGATACTCGTCACCATGCCTATATGTCGTACTCAACAATTAACACATAGCAAATAGGATACAACTCTTAATACCTCAAGCTAAGGTTAGACCAAACACTTACCTCGATTCCACGAACACAATTCAAGCCTCATCTACTGCTTTACCTCTTGATTCCACCACCAATTTGCTTGTATCTAGCCACAAGTTACTTAACTATATCAATAAATATTAAAAGCATCAATTCTAATGCATGAAAATAGGTTTTCTAAAGTTTTTCCCAAAAATTCAAAAATTGACCCCGGGGCCACATGGTCAAAACCCGAGGTTCGAACCAAAACCCGATTACCCATTCACCCACGAACCCAAATACATAATTTATTTTGAAATCAGACCTCAAATCGAGGTCCAAAACCCCAAAATTTGAAAACCCTAAATTCTACCCAAAAGACCCAATTTCCCCCATGAAAACCCTTTGAGTTTGAGTTGAAATCGTGTAAAAAGATGGATTATATTGAAAGAAATGAGTTAGAAATGACATACAAATGATTTGGAAGAGCAGTTATCTAAGAAAAATCGCCCAAAGGTGTTTTAGGTTTGAGAGGGTTTGAAAAATGAGAAATTGTCGACTAAGTTATGGTTTAGCAGGTTGCAGATGTCGCAATTGTGACCAGGGTTCACAATTGCAATCCCCTTCAGAACCTGTTGACTTCGCAAATGCGAAGATTTTGTCGCATTTGCGGCCATGGGCAATTCTGATCACCTTCGCAATTACGAGGGACCTGTCGCATTTGCGACATCGCAATTGCAAGAAAAGGTCGCATTTGAGACCAATGCCTGCCAACCCAGTCTTCGCAAATGCGAATATTTGTTCGCAATTGCGAAGCCTGCAGACCTGCAACACACACCAGTTTTTCCTAAGTTCAAAACACACTGCGGCCTATCCAAAACTCACCCGAACCCTCGAAGCTCCAAACCAAAGATGCATAAACTAAAAACATCATACGGACTTGTTCGTGCAATCAAATCATCAAAATAACATCAACTACTATGAATTAAACCTCAAATTCAATAAATCACTAAATAACACCAAAATTCCAATATCTCAACTTTAAGTCCGTTTTACACCAAACCAATTCCGATCTTTACCAAATTTTACAGATTCAACCAAATTATTATTTTAAACTTGTACCGGGCTCTGTAACCACAATACGGGCCCGATACCATCAATTTCAAATATCTTTCATTTCCAAAAACTCATATATATTCCAGAAAAAAATTTCTTTAAAAAAATTATTTCTCTGGCTTGGGACATCGGAATTCGATTTCGGGCATATGCCCAAGTCTGAAATTTTACTACAAACCCTACGAGATCGTCGGATCACGGGTCCAGGTCCGTTTACCAAGAATGTTGACCAAAGTCAACTTTATTCAATTTAAAATGCAGAATTCCTTATTTCACTTAGTTTTCCCATAAAAGCTTTTCAAAAACGCGCTCGGACTGTGCACACAAATCGAGGTGAGACAAAAGAAGGTTTTAAGGCCTTAGAACATAGAATCGACTTGCAAAACAAGTGATGACCTTTTGGGTCATCACAGACCTATATCAATTAATAGTAAAAATAAAACGTTTCGGTCTATATCGATTAATCTATGTCATACATTATTAGTGATGAATGAATGTAATCCATTAATTCTATTATAATACAAATAATAAATACAGTAACATATACTATAACATACTATATATGTAGTTAAAGTAGGACAATGCTATATATATACACACACTAACATATACTATAACAAGCTATATATGTAGTTAAAGTAGCACAATGCTATATATATATATATAAGAACATGAAGTGCTAGGAACACAAGGTCGGGTTCTTTTAGGGATTGATAGACTTGTAAATTGATTCATCGACTTATGTATTATTTAGATGCCTCGATGAATATTAAAAACAAAACATTTGCACCTATATCGATTAATATAAAAAGCAAAATGTCTCGACCTAAAATAGAATAATATTATATTAGTTTATCAATTGATTAATTATTCGTACGTACGTAGTAATGTATAAGATTGATCATCAATTATAATATAGTTTATATGTGTTTGTGTTACTCATATACTTAAATATAACTTAAAAAATTTACTTACATAGATGCTATTATAATCTATTAAAAGTAATTATCTAGTTAATATAATTTTTGTAAAGATTATGCTTATAGTTTATAATTATTTATAATAATTGTAGTTAAATAAAATAAATATTTATAGTTAATAATATTTTTTTTATAGTTTATAATAAAAATTTTATAGCTTATAATATGTTTTAAAAAAATTTAGTTTTTTGTTTTAAAAATCGACCAAAGTTGGTCGGTATTTGGTCAAACGGTCAACACTTCATGTACCGACCAAAATACCGACTAACACTGGTCGGTAAGTCTGAAAACAGACCTGAAGTATGCGGGATTCCCCCATTTTTTCATATCTCTCTTCTCAAAATTCCTTAAACTCCCACTCAATACCTTTCCCTATCCCTCTCTATTTCCCTCACACAAATCCCATTCCCCATCCCGCATCGCCACCGCCTAGCTGCCGTCGCACCATTGCTGCTGCCGTTGCCACTACCACTACCACTGTTGCGTCTCTCCTTCCCCATCTCCTAAAAATTCTAGGTTTGAATTACAATTTATTTCTTTTGTGTATAAATCTAATGTTTTGTTTATTGGCTATGAATTAGTTTTAATTGATTAGTATTTCAATTGATTATTTAACATTGTATTTTATAGAAATCTAGGGTTTAGGTCTTGTTTTAATTGAATTAATTACATATGGTATAAATTGAATGTTTGAGTTTTTATTGTCTTGAATAGTTTAGTTAGAATTGAATTATTAACTTTGTATTGTCTTGAATAGTTTAGTTAGAATTGAATTATTAACTTTGTATTGTCTTGAATAGTTTAGTTAGAATTGAATTATTAACTTTGTATTGTCTTGAATAGTTTAGTTAGAATTGAATTATTAACTTTGTATTGTCTTGAATAGTTTAGTTAGAATCTAGGGTTTAGGATTTTTGTGAATCGAACTTTTAGGGTATGGGTTGAATTTTTAGGATATAATCCTAACATTTAGTTTATGTTTAAACTCGTAAGATATAAATTGAACTTTTGTTTTATGTTTAAACTCGTAGGATATGAATTGAACTTTTAGTTTTTAGGTTTTGCTCTTGTGAATTGAACTTTGAGATATGAATTGGATGTAAATTGAACCTTTTAGGTATGAGTTGAACTTTTAGGATATAAATTAAATTTTTAGTTTATGTTTAAACTCGTAAGATATAAATTGAACTTTTACTTTATGTTTAAACTCGTAGAATATGAATTGAACTTTTAGTTTTTAGGTTTTGTTCTTGCAAATTGAAATTTTAAGATATGAAATAAACTTGTAGGATATAAATTGAACCTCTTAGGTATGAGTTGAATTTTTAGGATATAAATAGAACTTTTAGTTTATGTTTAAACTCGTAAGATATAAATTAAACTTTTACTTTATATTTAATATAATTTAATTTTTGGTGTAATTAGGAAAAAATAATTATCTTGAATTAACTAAAAAAGATTTAATTAATTTATAATTATAGAATAAATTATAAATGTTCTTGTTTTATTTGTATAGATGGTACATCTTACTTGGATATACAATAGGAATTATCCTAATCGGTGGAAATTGCGAAAGGATTTAGTAGAAGGGTTTGATGAATTTATTAGACATGCAATGTCACTTCCACCATACCAAAGTGAAGGAGTAATTAGGTGCCCTTGTGTCAGATGTGACTGTATGAAGTTTGAAAAACTGGAGGTAGTTAAGCTTCATCTTTATAGAAAGGGGTTATAGAGAATTACTTTGTGTGGAGTAATCATGGAGAGATCGACGGTAGCTGTGGGATGTTTCATAACATGGTTGTTGGTGAATGTAGTAGGTCGGTGGAGAATACAAATCTTGATTCTAGAATTTAGGATATGGTTGCAGATGCTTTTAGGATGCACTTTGGGGGTGAGCCTAATGAAAATGTTTAACAAACACCTAATGATGACGCAAAATATTTTTATGATCAGTTAGAGGAAGCTAGTCGTCCACTACGTGAAGGAAGTCTGCACCCCGAGTTGTCTGTTGTAGTTAGATTACTAAGTATAAAATCTGATTGGAATATTTCTCAAGTAGCCATGGACTCTTTCATTGACCTTATGAGTGAACTAGTTGACCCTAATATCAACTTAGCTGGTGATTTCTATAAGGCAAAGAGATTGGTTTCTAAGTTAGGACTTTTGTTAATGAGAATTGATTGTTGTGAAGATGGTTGCATGTTATATTATAAAGATGATGCAACTTTAGACAGTTGTAAATTTTGCGAAAAGCCTCGTTTCAAGAGGCTTTCCAGAGGGAATATGGTCGCTATCAAGGCGATGCATTATTTACCTCTTATACCTATGTTAAAGAGGTTATATGCATCGATGAGTTCTGCTCCTCATATGAGATGGCACTTTGAAAATAGAAGACCACCTGGTGTTATGTGTCATCCTTCAAATGGAGAACTTGGAAGCACTTTGATAGGACATATCCAGATTTTGTTAGTGAACCAAGGAACATTCGGTTAGATATGTGTATGGATGGCTTCACGCCTTTTTCTGTATCTGCAACACCATATTCATGTTGGTGTGACGACCCAAAGGGTCATCACTTGTTTCCCTACTCTTTCTGTGATTCTGAGGCCCTGAAGACCTCATTTGGGGTTGCCTCGATTTGCGTGCGCAGTCCCGGCGCATAGCCAGAAAAGCTTAGATATGAATTCTGTGTGAAAAATGATAAATTTTGATATTAATATGTGTAAATTTGACTTCAGTCAACATTTTGGGTAAAAGGACCCGGACTCGTGATGTGACGGTCCCGGAGGGTCCGTAGATAAATATGGTACTCGGGCATATGCCCGGAATCAAATTTTGAGGTTCAGAGCCCGAGAAATAAATTTTTCTGTGAAATTGTTTTTCTGAAGTTATTAAGGAAATCGGAAATGAAATTTGATTAAAAAACTATCGTATCGGGCCCGTATTTTGGTTCCGGCGCCCGGTACAAGTCTTATATATGATTTAAGCACATTCTGTGAAGTTTGGTTGAAATTGGACGTCGTTTGACGTGTTTTGGGCTTAAAACTCTAAATTTGAAAGTTTATGAAGTTTGAAGAAAAACTAGTAATTTTGAGGCATGATTCATTATTTTTTATGTTATTTTGGTGATTTGATCGCGCGAGTAAGTCCGTACGAGGTTATTGAGGTTGTGTGCATATTTGGTTTGGAGCCCCGAGGGCTTGGGTGAGTTTTGGATAGGTGTCGGATTGCATTTATCATTTTTGGAAAAAAAATCTGGTACAAGCTTTCTGCAGGATTTGCATTTGCGAAGCCAGAGTTCGCAAATGCGAAGGTCCAGCTATCGTAAATGCGAAGGCTAGTTCGCAAATGCAAAACCAGCCTAGGCCGGCCAAGGTTTGAAAATGCGAACCCAAACCTCGCAAATGCGAGACCTATTTCGCAAATGCGAAGGTCCCTTGGTAAGCCTGAGTTCGCAAATGCGAACAGAAGTGTCGCATTTCCCAAGCCTGCAGGTTTCACAATTGTGAACCCAACTTCGCATTTCCCATATCTACAGCCCAGCAAATTTTATACTTAGTCAAATTTTCAGCACGTTTCACCATTCTTTCAAAACCCAAACACCATAGGCGATTTTTCAAGAACAACATTCATCCCAAAGCATTTGTAAGACAATTTTTACTCAATTCTTTTAATCTTTAACATCATTTAATATGTTTTCCACTTAAAATCAAGGATTTTCATAGGTGGAATTAGGGTTTTTGGTAGAACCTAAATTTTCTAAAAAATTGGGGATTTGGACCTCAATTTGAGGTCCGATTTCAAAACAAATTACATATTTGAGTTCGTGGGGGAATGCGTAACCGGGTTTTGGTTTGAACCTTGGGCTTTGACCACGTGGGCCCGGGGGCGATTTTGGAATTTTTGGGGAAAACATGGGAAATTCATTTTTATGCATTCAAGTTGATTCATTTAGTGTTTATTAAAGTAATTGAGCCATTTGTGATTAGATTCTAGCGAATTAGAGGTGTAACCGAGGGGTAAATCTATACTTGAGGCTTGAGTTGAGTTTGAAGCTTGAGGTAAGTGTTTGGTTTAACCCTAGCTTGGGGGAATAGGAGTTGAGTCTTGTTTGATACTTGCTCATTGATCGAGTACAATGTATAGGCATGGTGACGAGTATCTATACATTGGTGTCTAGTATGACCGTGAGTCTTAAATTGCTAAGTTGTCGTATTCTTAAAGGATGCTTATGAGAACTTGGTCGAAGATCTTTAAAACCGAGCAAGTAACTGTTATGACTGAGCATTGGTAGTAATGTGTTAAGTAGAAATTGAATAAGTTGGTAATAACTAGATCTCCCTTGCCGGGATAGTTGATTTGATATTTCTTGTTCCCTTGCCGGGAAAACATTATATTATCTTGTTCCCTTACCGGGATTTTCTTTGTGATACTGTGTTGGATTGAAATGAGATCGAGTGGTATGCCTACCACACATGATATATTGAAATGGAAATGAGTGGTACGCCTACCACACATGATATATTGAAATGGGAGCGAGTGGTACGCCTATCACACATGATATATTGAAATGGGAGCGAGTGGTACGCCTACCAAACATGATATATATTGAAATGGGAGCGGGTGGTATACCTATCACGAGATATTAAGAAATGGGATCGGGTTGCACGCTTGCAACAAGATGAGTTGAATATGAAAGTTGTCTTTTCTATTCATTATTATTAGAAGTTAAATTGTAGATGTACTTACCATATTTCCTGATATTTGTTTCTAACGGTTACCCTGAAGCATGCTCTCCTCCCCAGCTTAAATTGTTATGTTCTTGCTATTTTCTGTTGTACTCGTATATATATATCTGCACATGTTTATATGATGTCCAATCTAGCCTCGTCACTACTTCGTCGGGGTTAGTCTAGCAATTACCAGCACATGGGGTCGGTTGTGCTAATGCTACACTTCTTTGCTCTTTTGCACAGATCACGGTATTAGAGAAGCTTTTGGATAGCAGAAGTATATTGGGATTAGACTTTCAGTCCAGGTACACCGAGGTAGCCTTGCTGACGCGAGTCTCCTCTATCTTTGTTTCAGTTTGTTATCCTTTGTATCGAAACAAACAAATTATGACTTCTTTCACTCTATTGTATTTAATAAATTTTAGAAGTTCGTGAGTGTTACGAAACCAATCTTGGTAGAGTTCTGTATTGGAACTTCTGCATTTCTTTCAGTTATTTACATTTGAGACTTCCGCTTATATTATTACATGCTTCGTTCTTATAAAATTGTTGATGTTTTCTAAAAGAGGTAATAAATGGTTGGCTTGCCTAGCTCATAATAGTAGGCGCCATCACTACTCCCGAATGTGGGAAATCCAGGTTGTGACAAGTATCAGAGCACTAGGTTACATAGATCTCACAACTCACGGACAAACTTAGTAGAGTCTGAGGGATCGGTATGGAGACGTCTGTATTTATCCCCTAGAGGCTACAAAGTTAGGAAAAGTTTCACATTTGTTCTTTCTTATCGTGCGGTTCTGTTTCTCAATGCTAATTTAATTTCCACTCTATTCTTTCGCGAATGGCGAGAACATGCGCTTCCTTATCTACTGATCAGTAGTCCGAGCCCCAGGCAGCTCCCTCTAGGGGCAGAGGACGAGGCCATGCTAGAGGCTGAGGTAGGGGCAGAGCTCAGCCCCGAGCAGCAGCACCAGTGGCGGAGCCGTAGGTTGGTATTGACGAGGAGGTTTCGGCCCCAGCCGCAGTAGTTTTGGTGGGCCCAACTCAGGTCCCAGAGGGGTTTATTGCTACCCCAGTTCTTCAGGATGCTTTGATCTGGTTGATGGGCCTCATGGAGAGTGTCACCCGAGCAGGATTGCTTCCTGTAGCACCAGCCACTTCTCAGGCTGGAGGAGGAGCCCAGACTCCTGTTGTACGTACTCCGGAGTAGGTAGTTCCCCAGGGTCAGATTCCAGTGGTTCAGCCAGCTATGGCAGTTCAGCTGGGGGTAGTTTCTCAAATCGGCAATGGTGTGGCTATGTCCGCAGATGAGGTTTACCAAGCTCTTCACTACTACATTCAGTGCTGCTGCTTCTGAGGACCCCCAGGATTTCTTATATAGCTGCCACGAGGTTCTTCGGAACGTAGGCATTGTTGAGTCCAATGGAGTTAATTTTGTTGCATTTCGCCTATCTGGATCCGCCAAGACTTAGTGGAGGGATTTCGGTGTAGCTAGACCAGCAGGGTCACCGTCTTTGACATGGGATCCGTTTTCAGAGTTGTTCCTGGAGAAGTTTCTCCCCGTTACTCAGATCGATGCTTATCGTAGGTAATTTGAGTGCCTCCAGTAGGGTTCTATGACGGTCACTCAGTATGAGACCAGGTTTATCGATCTAGCTCTCCATGCTCTTATCATACTCCCTACTGAGAAGGAGAGGGTGAGGAGATTTATCGATGGTTTGATCCAGCCTATTCGTCTTCAGATGGCTAGAGAGGCGGGGAGTGGTATTACTTTTCAGGAGGCGGCCAACATGGCCCGGAGGATCGAGATGGTATTGCCACAGGGTGTGATCATAGAGCAGACAAGAGACCCCTTCACACAGGTCGATTCAGTGGTGCCCCATCTGGAGGCAGGGATTCTTATGATAGGGGGCCAGCCCCGTTGTTATGCTCTTTAGGCTAGGCCCGAGGCTAAGGCTTCAGATGCAGTCATTATAAGTACATTTTTGGTTTGTGATCGAGATGCTTCGGTATTATTTGATCTAGGGTCTACATATTCATATGTTTCATCTTATTTTGCACCATGCTAGGCCATGCCTAGTGATGCTTTAGGTATTCTTGTGTATGTGTCTATGCCGGTGGGTGACTCTATCATGGTCGACTGAGTCCATCGTTCATGTATTGTAGTGATTGGGGGTCGTGTAGACTTGTTGCTCTTAGATATGGTTGACTTCGATATCATATTGGGTATGGATTGGCTATTACCCTATCACGCTATCTTGGACTGCCATGCCAAGACTGTGACCTTAGCATTACCCAATATGCCTCGTTTAGAGTGGAGGGGCACTCAAGGTTATTCTACTTGCAGGGTCATTTCGTACGTGAAGGCACGACGAATGGTCGAGAAGGGGTGTCTATCCTATTTGGCCTATGTTCATGATTCCAGTATTGAGGTTCCTCCTATAGATTCAGTGCCTATTGTTCGGGAGTTTCCAGATGTTTTACCTTCAGACCTGCCGGGTATGCCACCTGACAGGGACATTGATTTCTGTATTGATTTGGCTCCGGGCACTCAGCCCATTTCTATCCCGCCATATCGTATGGCCCCGTCGGAGCTAAAGGAGTTAAAGGACCAGTTGCAGATTTGCTAGAGAAGGGTTTTATCAGACCTAGTGTTTCTCCTTGGGGCGCACCAGTGTTATTTGTCAAGAAGAAGGACGGATCGATGAGGATGTGCATATATTACCAGTAGTTGAACAAGGTAACGCTTAAGAACAAGTATCCACTGCCAAAGATTGATGATTTGTTCGACCAGCTTCAGGGTGCCAGCGTATTTTCCAAGATTGATTTGAGATCTGGCTACCATTAGTTGAGGATTAGGGTATCCGATGTCCCTAAGATAGCTTTCCGTACTCGGTATGGGCATTATGAGTTTTTGGTCATGTCATTTGGGTTGACCAATACCCCAGCAACATTCATGGAGTTGATGAACCGAGTGTTCAGGCCATATTTGGACATGTTCATGATAGTCTTTATTGATGATATTTTGGTGTACTCTCGCATCCAGGAGGAGCACGAGCAACACCTTAGAGTGGTTCTTTAGACTTTGAGGGATAGTCAGTTACATGCCAAGTTCTCCAAATGTGAGTTTTGGCTGAGTTCAGTAGCATTTTTGGGTCATGTTGTATCAGCAGAGGGTATTCAGGTGGACCCGAAGAAGATTAAGGTAGTCAAGAACTGGCCTAGACCAGCATCAGCTATGGAGATTCGAAGTTTCTTGGGGTTGGAAGGCTACTACCATCGGTTTGTGGAGGTGTTTTCATCTATTACAGCCCCGATGACTAGGTTGACCCAAAAGGGTTCCCAGTTCAGATGGTCGGATGAGTGTGAGGCAATATTTTAGAAGCTCAAGACAGCTCTAACTACGGCACCGATGTTGGTTTTGCCCACAGGATCAGGGCCTTATACAGTTTATTTTGATGCTTCCCGTATTGGGCTTGGTACGGTGTTGATGCAGGATGGCAAGGTTATTGCCTATGCTTCGAGGAAATTGAAGATTCATGAGAAGAACTATCCAGTGCATGATTTAGAGTTGGCAGCTATTGTTCACGCCTTGAAGATTTGGAGGTACTATTTTTATGGCATGGCATGTGAGGTGTTCACTGACCACAAGAGTCTTTAGTACTTTTTCAAGCAAAAGGAGTTGAATTTGAGGTAGTGGAGGTGGTTCGAGTTGTTGAAGGAATATGATGTCACCATTTTGTATCATCCGGGGAAGGACAATGTGGTGGCCGACGCTTTGAGTAGGAAGTCAGCTAGTATGGGCAGCCTTGCTTATATTCCAGTCAGTAAGAGGCCGCTTGCTTTGGATGTTCAGGCTTTAGCCGATCAGTTCGTGAGACTGGATGTTTCTGAGCCTAGTCAT
The DNA here is from genome assembly GCA_026770625.1 of Nicotiana glauca. Classification (NCBI taxonomy): domain Eukaryota; kingdom Viridiplantae; phylum Streptophyta; class Magnoliopsida; order Solanales; family Solanaceae; genus Nicotiana; species Nicotiana glauca. Next base: position 31,159 of record MU741352.1, read on the forward strand.
GTGTTGGCTTGCACGGTCACTCGTTCTTCATTACTGGAGCGTATCCGTGATCAGCAGTTTGATGACCCCCATTTGTGTGTCCTTAGAGACACGGTGCAGTGTGGAGGTGCCCAGCAGGTTACCTTGTATGCGGATGGAGTCTTGAGATTGAAGGGGTGAGTTTGCGTGCCCAATGTGGATGGGCTTCGACATTTGATTTTAGAGGAGGACCATAGTTCCCGGTACTCTATTCATCCAGGCACCGTGAAGATGTATCAGGATTTGCGGCAGCATTATTGGTGGCGTAGAATGAAGAAAGATAATGTAGCATATGTGGCTCGTTGTTTGAACTGTCAGTAGGTTAAGAACGAGCATCAGAGGCCTGGTGGTTTATTTCAGAGGATTGAGCTTCCCGAGTGGAAGTGGGAGAGGAACACTATGGACTTTGTTACCGGACTTCTGTTGACTCAGAAGAAGTTCGATGCGATATGGGTTATTGTTGATAGGCTGACCAAGTCAGCACATTTCATTCCTGTGGCAGTCTCCTATTCGTTTGAGAGATTAGCTGAGATTTATATCCAGGAGATTGTTCGCCTTCATGGTGTGCCGGTATCTATCATTTCGGACCGGGGTACGCAGTTTACCTCGCACTTCTGGGGCGTAATTCAGTGAGAGTTGGGCACACGGGTTGAGTTGAGCACAATATTTCATCCTCAGATGGACGGTCAGTCCGAGCGGACTATTCAGACTTTAGAGATATGCCCTGGGCTTGTTTTATTGACTTTGGATGTTCGTGGGATCAGTTCTTGCCTTTAGCAGAGTTTTCCTACAACAACAGCTACCAGTCGAGCATCCAGATGGCTCCTTATGAGGCTTTATATGGTAGGAGATGTCGGTCTCTAATTGGGTGGTTTGAGCCGGGAGAGGCTCGGTTGATAGGTACGGATTTGGTTCAGGAGGCCTTGGATAAGGTCAAGATCATTCAGGACAGGCTTTGTTCGGCTCAGTCCAGGCAAAAGAGCTATGCAGATCATACAGTACGAGATGTAGCTTTTATGGTTGGTGAGCGAGTATTGCTCCGAGTGTCGCCTATGAAGGGCGTGATGAGATTTGGGAAGAAGGGCAAGCTTAGCAATAGATTCATTGGTCCGTTCGAGATTCTTGATCGAGTGGAAGAGGTGGCATATAGACTTGCATTGCCGCCTATCTTATCAGCCGTGCATCTATTTTTTCATGTATACATGCTTCGGAGGTATCACGAAGATCCAGCCCACGTGTTAGACTTCAGTACTGTCCAGTTGGACATGACTTATCCTACGAGGAGGAGCCAGTAGCTATTCTTGATCGGCAGGTTCGACAGTTGAGATCCAAGAGTTTTCCTTCTGTTCGTGTTCAGTGGAGAGGTCAGCCCCCTGAGGCATCGACCTGGGAGTCCGAGTCTGATATGCGGAGCCATTATCCTCATTTATTTCTCGACTCAGGAACTTCTTTCTTTTGTCCGTTCGAGGACGAACGGTTATTTTAGAGGTGGAGAATATGACGACCCAAAGGGTCATCACTTGTTTCCCTACTCTTTCTGTGCTTCCGAGGCCCCAATGACCTCATTTGGGGTTGCCTCGATTTGCATGCGCAGTCCGGGCGCGTAGCCGAAAAAGCTTAGATATGAATTATGTGTGAAAAATGATAAATTTTGATATTAATATGAGTAAATTTGATTTTGGTCAATATTTTGGGTAAATGGAGCCGGACCCGTGATTTGACGGTCTCGGAGGGTCCGTAGAAAAATATGGGACTCGGGCATATGCCCGGAATTGAATTTCGAGTTCCAGAGCCAGAGAAATGAATTTTTCTGTGAAACTGTTTTCTGAAATTATTAAGAAAATTGGAAATGAAATTTGATTAAAAGACTGTGGTATTGGGCCCATATTTTGGTTCCGGCGCCTGGTACAAGTCTTATATATGTTTTAAGCGCGTTCTGTGAAGTTTGGTTGAAATTGGACGTAGTTTGACGTGTTTTGGGCTTAAAACTCTAAATTTGAAAGTTTATGAAGTTTGAAGAAAAACTATTGATTTTGAGGCATGATTCGTTATTTTTGATGTTATTTTGGCAATTTGATCGCATGAGTAAGTCCGTAGGAGGTTATTGAGGTTGTGTGAATATTTGGTTTGGAGCCTCGAGGGCGCGTGTGAGTTTTGGACAGGTGTCGGATTGCATTTCTCATTTTTGGAAAAAAATCTAGTATCAGCTATCTGCAGGATTCGCATTTGCGAAGCCAGAGTTCGCAAATGCGAAGGTCCAGCTATCGCAAATGCGAAGGCTAGTTCGCAAATACGAAACCAGCCTAGGCCGGCCAAGGTTCACAAATGCGAAGCCAAACCTCGCAAATACGATGGTCACTGGTTCGCAAATGCGAGATCCATTTCGCAAATGCGAAGGTCCCTTAGTAAGCTTGAGTTCGCAAATGCGAACATAAGTGTCGCATTTCCCAAGCCTGCAGGGTTCGCAATTGCGAACCCAACTTCGCATTTTCCATATCCACAGCCCAGCAAATTTTATATTTAGTCGAATTTTCATCACTTTTCACCATTCTTTCAAAACCCAAACACCATAGGCGATTTCTCAAGAACAATCTTTATCCCAAATCATTTGTAAGTGGATTTTTACTCAATTGTTTTAATCTTTAACATCATTTAACATGTTTTTCACTTAAAATCAAGGATTTTCATGGGTGAAATTGGGGTTTTTGGTTGAACCTAGGTTTTCTAAAAAAATTGGGGATTTGGACCTCAATTTGAGGTCCGATTTCAAAATAAATTACATATTTGAGTTCGTGGGGGAATGGGTAACCGAGTTTTGGTTCGAACCTCGGGTTTTTACCATGTAGACCCGGGGGCAATTTTGGAATTTTTGGGAAAAAATTGGAAAATTCATTTTTATGCATTCAAATTGATTCATTTAGTGTTTATTAAAGTAATTGAGTAATTCGTGATTAGATTCGAGCGAATTGGAGGTGTAATCGAGGGGTAAAGATATACTTGAGGCTTGAGTTGAGTTTGAAGCTTGAGGTAAGTGTTTGGTTTAACCCTAGCTTGAGGGAATAAGAGCTGAGTCTTGTTTTCTACTTGCTCATTGGTCGAGTACGATGTATAGGCGTGGTGATGAGTATCTATATATTGGTGTCTAGCATGACCGTGAGTCTTAAATTGCTAAGTTGTCGTATTCTTAAAGGATGCTTATGAGAACTTGGTCGAAGATTGTCACGACCCCGATTTTCCACCATCGGGGGTCGTGATGGCGCCTACTGTTGTAGCTAGGCAAGCCAAACATCTAAGCAACTTCGGATAACAACACAACAATAATAAAATAACGAGCCTTTAAATAAATGCGGAAGTCTTTTAAAACATGGATAACTGAAAACCCAAAATGCGGAAGTTTAACATTTCACTACCCAAGACTGGAGTCGCTTTCTCACGAACCTCTAAAGAGTGCTACAAACAAGTCCGAATAGAAAATACATAATGTCTGTCTCGGTACAATGAAAACAAACAGAAAATATAGAAAGGGACTTCGTCCTGCGAACGCCAGCTAGGCTACCTCGTAAGTCCCTGGACTGGAGTCAGCTCCCGCTCAATGCTACTACTGTGATCCAAAAGCTGCTCCGGTACCGTGATCTGTTCAAAAAGCACAGAAGTGTAGCATCAGCACAACTGACCCCATCTGTTGGTAAGTGCCTGACCTAACCCCGGCGAAGTAGTGACGAGGCTAGACAGGACTACCAAATCAACCTATGCAGTTCACTATATATATATATATATATGCAACAAAGGAAAGAATACAGAAATTAAACAGTTAAGAGGGAGGGAAACAGACTATGGGGGAGTACAGTCCGGATATAAAAACAATTTAAGTAAGAAACAGGGAAATAACAATAATTAATAAGAGCAGGAAAATCAACAGTTGCACGGCATCAACCTTCGTGATTTTACTCTCATTCTCACCATAAGCAATCAAATAAAGTACACGGCATCAACCTTCGTGTTTTTCCTCACATAACGCTCATATCATGGCACGAAATGACCCTTCGTGCAAATATAATCAAGACATGGCACGGAATGTTCCTTCGTGCATAAATAATCAAAACATGGCACGGAATGTTCCTTCGTGCATAAATAATCAAAACATGGCACGGAATGTCCCTTCGTGCATAATTAATCAGGCATGGCACATAATGTTCCTTCATGCATAAATAATCAAACATGGCACGGAATGACCCTTCGTGCAAAATCACTATTCCTTACCCAAAAAACAATCACAACCAAGCAGGGCGGGGAAATAGACAGACAACATTAAATATCCTGGCAAGGGAGATAATCAAGATACTCAAAACGTCCCGGCAAGGGAATAATCACATCTCTTTCTATTATGTTCATTTCTTACTTTATAATCAAGTCAAAAATCGAGCCAACGCTCCAAGGAGTTTACAAATCACATTTCCTTCTCATTCTTCTCATATCATATAGAAACCATCAATTTACAAGGAAGAGTCACTATCGAATCCCAAATAAGCACAAATAAGGACTCACGGCCATGCTAGACACCGGTGTATAGATACTCGTCACCATGCCTATACACCGTACTCAACATTTAGCAATTAGAAAATAATCATCTAATCATATTCCCTCAAGCCAAAGTTAGATCAAACACTTACCTCGGTCCAAAGAATAGCAATCAACTCTCCAATACCTCCTTTCCTCTACAATCCGACTCCGAAACAATGGTATCTAGGCATAATTAATTCAATAATATCAATAAAGGCTCAATGGCAACATCCCATAGACTAGATATGAATTTTCTAGCATTCAAAAATACCAAAATTCGACATCGGGCCCACATGTTCCAAACACGAGGCTCGGACCAAAACATAGTCACCCATAACCCCATGAGTTCAAATATATAATTTGTTTTAAGATTCGACCCCAAATGGAGGTTGAATCACCCAAAATTCCCAAAACCCTAACTCTACCCAAAACCCCTACTTTCTACTTTGAGTTCATGATTTAGGGCTAGGAAATTAGTGATTAGATGAAGAAATTAAGAGAGAATGAAGTTAAGAACACTTACCTAAGAAGCTATGGAGGAAAAGGCTCTTCAAAATCGTTTATGGGGTGTTAGGGAGAAGAGTTCATGTGCAAAAATGAGAACAATCCCGTGCTGCTACTGTTCTGGAATTAAAAATAATCACTGAAGGGATCTACCCTTCGCGATCGTGACATCGAGGTCGCGTTCGCGATAAAGAAGAACTGAGGGCATCGCGTTCGCGATTGAGGGCACGCGAACGCGAAGAAGGAAAGCTGGGGTCCTGGGAAAAATGGCCTACGCGAACGCATTGGCCTGTATGCGAACGCGATGGGAAAGGGGCTAGGAACTACGCGAACGCGGTTCGGCCCTCGCGAACGCGAAGAAGGAAAGAGGGCTGGGCCCTCAGGGATTCATATCTCTACGCGATCGCGGACTGCTGACGCGGACGTGGTGAAGGAACAAAATGAAGCATCGCGAACGCATGAGGGGGGAGTACGAACGCGAAGAAGGATTTCACTGGGCAAAAATTGCAGAAAAATCTGCTACCATTCTAAGTGTAAAAACACCCCGGACCACCTCCAATTCACTCCCGAGCCCTCGAGGATCCTAACCAATCACAGACACTAACTCAATAACATCCTACGAACTTACTTGAGTGATCAAATCACCAAAAAAAAAAATATCAAAATCAATGAATCAAGCCTCAAAATCATCATTTTTCTTCTAAACTTCATAAACTTTGAAACTTGGAACTTATAGTCCGAAACACGTCAAACAACGTCCGATTTCGACCAAACTTCACAGAAAGCTCTTAACACATATTTAAGACCTGTATCAAGCATCGGAACAAAATACGAGCTCGATACCATAGTCTTTTAATCAATATTTATTTCCATTTTCCTTAATAATTTCAGGAAAATAATTTAACAAAAAAATTCTTTTACTCGGGTTCTAGACCTCGGATTTCGACTCCGGGCACATTCCCGTATCCCATATTTTTTTACAGACCCTTCGGGACTGTTAAATCACGTGTCTGGGTCCGTTTACCAAAAATATTGACCAAAGTCATCTTTAATCATATTAATATCAAAATTCTTCAAATTTTTCACAAAATTCACATATTTCAACATAAAAGCTATCCGGCTACGCGCCCGAACTGTGCACATAAATCGAGGCAACTATAAGTGAGGTTTTTAAGGCCTCGAAAGCACGGGACGAAGGAGGAAATAGGTGATGACCCTTTGGGTCGTCACAAAGATCTTTAAAACCGAGCAAGTAACTGTTATGACTAAGCATTGGTAGTAATTGTGTTAAGTAGAAATTGAATAAGGTGGTTATAGATGGATCTCCCTTGCCGGGATAGTCGATTTGATATTTCTTGTTCCCTTGCCGGGAAAACATTACATTATCTTGTTCCCTTACCGGGGTTTTCTTTGTGATACTGTGTTGGATTGAAATGGGATCGAGTGGTACTCCTACCACACATGATATATTGAAATGGGAGCGAGTGGTACGCCTACCACACATGATATATTGAAATGGGAGCGAGTGGTACACCTACCACACATGATATATTGAAATGGGAGCGAGTGATACGCCTACCATGAGATATTGAGAAATGGGATCGGGTTGCACGCCTGCAACAAGATGAGTTGAATATGAAAGTTGCCTTGTCTATTCATTATTGTTAGAAGTTAAATTGTAGATGTACTTACCATATTTCCTGATATTTGTTTCTAACTGTTTCCCCTGAAGCATGCTCCCCTCCCCAGCTTAAATTGTTATGTTCTTGCTATTTTCTGTTGTACTCGTATATATATATATATCTGCACAGGTTTATGTGATGTCCAGTCTAGTCTCGTCACTACTTCACTAGGGTTAGGCTAGGCATGTGCCAGCACATGGTGTCGGTTGTGTTGATGCTACACTTCTGTGCTCTTTTGCACAGATCACGGTGTTGGAGCAACTTTTGCATAGTAGCAGTAGATTCGGACTAGACTTTTACTCCTGGGACATCGAGGTAGCCTTGCTGACGTCCGCGGGCCCGGAGTCTCCTATACCTTTGTTTCAGTTTGTTATCCTTTGTTTCGAAATAAACAAATTATGACTTCTTTTAGTATATTGTATTTAGTAAATCTTAGAAGTTCGTGAGTGTTGTGAAACCAATCTTGCGTAAAGTTTTGTATTGGAACTTCCACATTTCTTTCAGTTATTTACATTTGAGACTTCCACTTATATTATTACATGTTTCGTTCTTATAAAACTGTTGATGTTTGCTTAAAGAGGTAATAAATGGCTGGCTTGCCTAGCTCCTAATAGTAGGCGCCTTCACGACTCCCGAAGGTGGGAAATCCGGGTCGTGACAGTTGGCCTGTGTTTCTTACACCTTATAATCTACCACCCGAGTTGAGCATGACTAGTCCATATATATTCTTAAATTGTATTATCCCCAGTCCACGTAATCCGAAAAGTTTGATTGATGTATATTTGCAACCTTTGATGGTTGAGCTAAAACAATTATGGTGTGATGGTGTTGAAACATATGACATATAAACCAAGCAGAATTTTAATTTGCGTGCTAATTTAATGTGGACTATTAACGATTTTCCTACATATGGAATGTTGTCTAGGTGGATGACTGATTGCAAGATAGCTTGTTCTTACTGCATGAAAAATAGTAAAACGTTCACTTTGAAATATGGCCGAAAGCAATCATGGTTTGATTGTCATCGTCAATTCTTGCCTCATGATCATGAGTTTAGAAGGATGAAAAATGCATTCAAAAAGAATAAAATGGAATATGATTCTCCACCTCCGATACTTTCAGGTGAAGAAATTTGGGATATTGTCGAGAACTTTAGTAAAGTTACTGAAGCTCCTCCTTATAGATTCCCCGAATACGGTGTTACTCATAATTGGAAGAAACATCGTATATTTTGGGAGTTGCCTTATTGGAAGTGTCGCGCCCCCTTTTTCCCTCGCGGAATCTGGTTTTCGACATTCATTGGGAACAGCTCATTTCCTTTTGGGAATTGGGTATTTGAAGAGTCGCCACCTAACGGATTAATGTGTGTTAGGGTACCCAGAGCAATTAACTCATGTAACTAGTTTGCATTACCAAATATTAGGATAAGGGCTCGAAATAACCTTGAGGGGAAGGTGTTAGGCACCCCTCGCGGTCCACAACGGTGGGTCCCGACCGAAATCAATTATGTGAATTAGTTATTTAACAGATAAGCAGTATAAGCACGCATTTGCAAATAAAGGAAGTTTGGACAGTCTAAGCACACATATTAAATAAGTTTAGACAACCTAGGCACACATATATAAATTAAGGCAGTTTGGACAGTCTAAGCACACATATTAAAGAAGTTTATATAGTCTAGGAACACATATGTAAATTAGGGAAGTTTAGACAGTCTAAGCACACATATGTAAATTAAAGAAGGGAAGTCCTAAGTTTGTTAGCCTATAGGATCACATCTATACAACACCGGTAAGCCTTCCTCAAATAGAGGGGTTACACGTAGCATTAGGATTAGCGCACATGTCATTATATCATTTTACCACCTATTACCCTCCCCTTAGTGGTTATATAAGCAAGTTTAATTTAATGAACTCTAAGCGTGCTTTACCTATCCCTTCGTTTTGGTCCTGGCGGTGTTTAGGACCTCTAGATTTAGGCAGTACTAGACCCTCCTAAGGTGTTCTAAAAGGTAAAATCTAAGAAACAACAAATTGTAGACATGTGATTTTTGACCTTCCCCAAGATTTTTCATATTTTAGCATGTAAATATTTAATTTAGGCCTAATATAGCTATTTCAACTCATTTTGACTCTTTTACTTTATTTTATTATAAGAAAAATGAAAATTAAAAAAATATTTTAGTTTATGTATTTTTCATAAAATTTTTTTTAAAAAAATACAAAAATAGTACCTTATTTTAATCTTTATATAATTTCGAAAATACAAAAAGAGTTTCATGTTTAGTTTAATTAATTAGTATTAATTTTTGCATTGTATAGTATTTTTATCTTATTTTAAAAAAATAGAAGTCAATTAAGGTGTTGATCGCAATTTTAAGGGTTTTAGAGCCTAATTCGGATTAGTCCATTAAGCCTAGGGATCTTTCTAAACTCTTCTTTGAAACAAAAACAAATAAAAAAGACCCTAAGGACTTAACACAGAAAGACCTAGAGACTAATTGGCAAAATACACAAAAATACACCTAAACCTAGACTCTACATATAAAGAAATGCCTACAATGAGCTAAACAGTGGGCTATCAGCGAAAAATGCAGAGATATACACAAAATATGCGCCAAAAAATCTGAAGGATCAGCGCCGCAATTCATCAAGAACCAGACCCCCATGTCGTCTTCTACAATGAAGCTCCTTCTCATTTGAAGAAAAAAAGGAACCAAACAGCTTCTTCTTAAACTAAGGTAGCCGCTGCTCCTTGTTCCACCCTTTTGCCCAGAAATAGTCGGACACACACATAAGACGGAACTAGATCTTACCGAAAACGTGTAGCTCCGGCGACCTTCCATCAAATCTGGCGAAACAGAGTTCGAACCCATCAGTAAACCCAACTCCAAACTCCCTGAAACTATATCAAATCAGTTTGAAAATCAGTTCGAAATCACCACCCAAATCCAGTCGAGTTGAATCTGTTCAGGTTGCCGATTCTAGTCCGGGTTTCTTGTCTGTAGATCGCTTAAGGATTTGCTGTTCTAGAGCTTTTATTTTCATTGTATCTGCTCCAGAATTTCAGCAACAGAAGGTTCGTTCTTTCATTTCTTCACTAGATATTTACCCGTATGTTGCTACTAGCGTGCACAATGAAATTTGTTGGCGTTGGTTCTCTGTTTTAAATTCTTCATTATAAGATGGATGATCACGTTATATGAATGCAGGCATCTGCCTTGTCCTCTCTATTTGCTTAAGTTAGAATGTTGGTATTAGTGTTGGAATGTTAGAATATTTTAATAGTCTAAGTTTTTAAAGTTTTGGATATTACTTCACATTGGGCCCATCACTGCATACTGTGGTTGACACATATAAATAGGTGTGCCTTGTGTCTCTTGTATCTTCTAGTCTGTGACAAATATCACAACAAATTGAAAAACAAAGCACTATCAATACATCATATGGATGGAACGAGCATTGATTTACTAATGGATTTGTAGCTTTCAAATTGTAGTTGCTGACTTGTGTGTGGAAAATATTTATTCGCTATTAGAAAAATAAAAATAAACACTGTAGTTTGCTTTAGGCATGTAATTAAATCATTATAACTACGAGTGTGGTTCCCTTGATGTAGTCATGACACTTGATTTCAAATTAGTTTTAAATATGAATATCCTTAGTTCACTTAGTTGAATAGTTTTGAGGCGTGCCATTCATATTTTTGAATCATTTAATCTATGGCCCTCAAAGTTTAGTTCGAGTTTTTCTTTAAAATTTACAATTGAGGTGCGCCTCGCCAAATAAAATCTCAAAAGTGTGGCCCTCACTTAATTATTTCTTTTAAAATCCTTAGAATTCGAGGTGTGCCATTTAGCAAATTTCCATGGCCCTCGCAAAGTTAACAACGCGTAGTTGCTTTAGGCACGTTATTTTAATAATATTACTTTCCTAAATTCGGGTGTGCATTTCATGTGTCCCAAATCCAAATCCTAAAACGTTGAATAAAATGTATTTCGGATTGCGGGTGCATTTCATGTGACGCGATCCAAAGATATGTTTTAGACGACGTTCAATCTTCTTTAAAAAATAAATAAAAGAGGTTATAAGTTAAAATTGGCACATAGGTTCAAAATGTTCTAAAATCAGATAATTAAGCCAAATATGACAGTTGAGCGACCGTACTAGAACCACAAAACTCGGGAATGCCTAAGACCTTCTCCCGGGTTAACAGAATTCCTTACTCGGATTTCTGGTTTGCAAACTGTAATACAGAGTCAACCCTTTCCTCGATTCGGGATATTAAACCGGTGACTTGGGAAACCATAAACCTCCCAAGTGGCGACTCTGAATTTTAATAAATAATCCCGTTTCGATTGTCACTTCAAGTTGGAAATAACTCCCTTTAATATACCATTTCGGGGGTGTAGTAGAAAAGGGAGATGTGGCAGCTCTGACGACTCTGCTGGGGATCGAACCCAGAATCTCTAGTTCAGGGTTCAGAATTCAAGCTTAGATAAATTGTTATATTTGGCTTTATCTGATTTTATTACATGTTTGGGCCTAATATGCTAAATATTGCTTTTACTGCTTTGATATTCCGTGAACTGTATATAAACTATTATGAATCCCTCATCTCTCTGAGTCTTCTAAATCATGAAGGAGTGTGCACTTCGTGTGACTTCTTTTCTATTAAAGTCAATTTCCAAATTTTAGAACGAGGTTCGGATAAGTTGCAAAGCCAGCGAAGCTTCTGTATTCCCGGTACACTGCCCCCACTCGGCTCGAGTTGTCCCCTCGGGTAAGCCAGGTCTAGAACAAATAAACCCAGGTTTTAAACCTAAAATAACTCAGTCTCATGCCGAACCCCTAATAGGAACGCTTGTTTGCATCATGTGCACTTGAATTACGGGACTCAACACAAGGGTTGGGTCCGTCTAGGACATATATACCAAAAATAACAGACAATCTTGATGCATCTTATGTGCTACATGTTGCATTTATTCAAGGGTAAAAAGGGCATTTGGCAGACCAATGATAATTGAGAGCAAATGAAAAAAAAAAAAAAGAGGGTGAAGTGTGAATATGAAGCAAGTGGGACCGAGTTATAATTTTCTTTTACACTTTTTCAAGAAAAAAAATGAAAATGAAAAAATTCAAAAAAAAAAAAGAGTTTACACTTTCCCGTTCATTTTTTTCAAAAATCAATCAAAAAAAAAAAAAAGAAGAAAAGAGAGAAATAGAAAATCCAAAAAATAGTTTGCATGTTTCATCATGTTCAAGGAAAATACAAAAAAATATGTTTTCTCTAAGTTAGTTGTTTTTTTTAATTTCCGCCCGTATCCAATCTGCCCGAACTACGTATACCTGATTCTCATCTTTCGGGGCGTGATACATAGGCAACCCACATAGGGTCCGATCTTCCTAGTAAATCTTAGATTCTTGACTTTGCGGGGTCTTAGCCAAAGTTTACACTTTTAGCCAAATAGGTTAATTTTTGAAAAGTAATCGTAACCATGTCTTGCAAGTGTCTAGTAGGGAATGTTATTGTATCACATAATGTTAGTTTAAGTTTTTTCATACAGGTGTAGAATTACTTACCAGAGTTTGAGCATGACAGACGCCCCAGGGCTACTGCATTCAGAAGTTGCTTAAGGAGATTTTTATTTTTTTTATGTCGTCTTTTACTTTATAGTTTTGTATAGTAATGTCGAGTTTTTTTTATTACCATTGTATTTTCTATTCTTCCATCTGAAAAGTGTGTTATAAATCAAAAAAAAAAAGAAGAGATGTTGCATTTTATTTTTCCGTTAGAAATTTTCTTTAGAAATACTACTCCTAGAAATCAAGAAAAAAAATTTTGAGTTGGTTTTATTTTAGGAAATTAGTATCTAGAAATTAAAAAAAGAAAAAAAAATTAGGACTAAAAATTCAAAAATAAGAGAATTTTCTTTTAGTACCTCTTTAAAAGGTTTTCTTTAAGGTATTTATTCCAAAATCCAAAAAGATTTTCTTTAGAGGTGTTTCTTTGGGAAATTAGTGAAAAATAAAAAAAAATTATTTTCATTAGAACTTTAGGATGTTGTACATAGAAAAAAAGAAACATACTATATCTTTGTTTATCATTAGAATTTCTACTTTAGGCAATCAAAATTGAAATTCGAAAATATTTTGTTGTTTGTTTCGAAATCTCGCAAAAATTTAAAATATTTTTCTGTGGTTTATTCTTTAGATTTTCTTCCTAAAAACATAACACAAAAAGAATCAAAAAATATTTTTCTCCTCTATGGTTTTTCCTTAATAATTTTCCGTAGAGTGTTTGTTTTAAAAAAAAAAAAGAGACAAAAAAAACATGCCCGTTAAGCTTGAGTTTAGAATAGGTTATAGAACATTAAGTTTAGAAAATTCAAAAAATAAAAAAATTTGCTTCTTTTATTTCTCTTTTATCATCGAAGTGGTCATTAAGGTAATAAAAAAAAAGTTAGTTTGTTTATTTTATTCCCGATCTTCCTGAACTACGCAAAGATCTGATTCACGCGGGGTCATGATACGTAGGTAACCTATATAGAGTTCGATCGAATCATTTTTTTATTTTATTAAAAGAAAATCAAAAAAAGAAAGAAAAAAGAAAGGAAGGAAGAAAAAGATGATGAAATCATGGGATATGAGAAATGAGAGGAAAGAAAAGAGTGATAATTAGAAGGAAAACGAGGAAATAAAATGAGGAAGCCAAGAAAGGAGAGGATTGGAATGAACAAATTGGGATGATGCCAAGTGACCTTATGACCCTCGAAGTCATTCTAGAGCCGTTAATTGCTGATAGGTGCATTGCATGCAATGTGATGTTATTACTTGATAAATGCCCTAACGCTAACATGTTGGCTTGTTTTGCCCCTCCTGTTATCCTTTTATTAATTAGAGGAAGGTGGTTAGTTTGTGGCATTTGGGCGAGTCATCCATGCATGCTAGGTTAAACAACACGATAGCCATGACTAGTAAGGGATCAGACATATGTGTTGTCGAATCGGAATCTGAGTTGAAGGAAGAGGCCCAAAGGTTGAAACACCATATAACGGAGATGTACCAGGCTTGGATTAGTGGGAACCCTCTACCCTCATTCCCCACCAACCACATCGAAAATCTTGCTTCCGTCCCACTACCACCACGATCCAAGATTCCCAATGCTGCTAATCTCTCCCCACAACATACCTCAGGCTTTATCCCTTGCCATAGCTACCCTGGCATCTTGTCCCAACCTTTTCATGCTCCACCCTCCAATACAAGCGTGTCATTAACTACTCTCGTTTTTGCAGCTCCTCCCCATGCCAACATCCCTTTATCTTCTAGTGAAACCTTGTCCAAACTTCCTGATGCCCAATATTATGATACAAAACCAACTTTCAAGACCACAGACCCATATTGTTGCGTTCCTCATTTTCAGCCTCCCATTGAAATTGGAAAACCCGTTAAGGTTGTGGAGCAAGATGAAGTATCTAGAAAACGTGTGATTTTTGCGAAAGGGTCTTCGAATGGTGTGGGGGCAAGTCGAAGAAAGCCAAAGTTGGTGGTACTAGGGATGCCAAGCAGGCCTGTTGTAGTTGTGCAAGGGTCTCCCATTACCCCTATTGCTATTAAATCAATGGCTCAGTTTCCAGCAGTTAAGACAAAGGATGTCCCGTGGAACTACAAACGAGCAACAATGACACACAAGGGAAAAGAAGTGGAGGAAGAATAAGAATTTGTTGAGATCAAAGGACCGACTCATTTCGGAGGATGTCTTACCTCCAAAGAATTAAAAAAGGCCAAGCTCTTCAAGGATAGCCAAATGCCAGTGAAGAGACCGGTTAATGAGGAAAAGGTCGAAAAGTTCTTGAGAAAGATGAAAGTGCAAGACTATTCCATTGTCGAACAATTAAGGAAAACTCCAGCTAATATTTCTCTGTTATCTTTGTTGACACATTCGAATGAACATCGCGAGGCCATAACGAAGATTCTGAAAGAGGCTCATGTTCTTGATAAGATCACAGTAAATCAATTAGAAAAGGTTGCTAGCAAGATTTTTAAATCAAATAGGACCACTTTTGCGGACGATGAGCTTCCTATAGAGGGTACGGAACACAATCGAGCTCTATGTATCACGGTGAAGTGCGAAAATTATTTTGTCACCGGGGTATTGGTTGATAATGGATCTAGTGCAAATATTTGCCCTCTTTCCACTTTGCAAAAGTTGAAGATCAGCACCGAAAGAATTCACATTAATTGTGTAGGTGTTCGAGGTTTTGATTAGGAAGGAAAAGGTTCTATTAGAGATATAATGCTTGAATTGGTGATAGGGCCAGTTAGTTTCAGTGTGAAATTTTAAGTGCTGAACGTGGTTGCCCTGTATAATTTATTATTGGGTAGGCCTTGGATACATGCGGCTAAGGCAGTGCCATCATCGTTATATCAAATGTTCAAATTTGAGTGGGACAAACAAGAGATAGTAGTGCAAGGAGAAGCAAATTTATCCCTTTATGAAGATTCATCTGTTCCATTTATTGAGGTCGGAGATGATAAAGGACCTTTAGCTTATCAAACTTCTAAAACGATGTCTGTCGAAAGGATTCCTGAAGGAAAATGCATTCCAAGGCCGAGGCGATCACCTTCGATCCGCATGGTAGCTAATGAGATATTGAAGTATGTTTTTGTGCCGGGTAAAGGTCTGGGCGCATCTTTGCAAGGTATCGTGCATCCAATATCTCTACGTAAAAATCTAGGTACATTTGGTCTGGGGTTCAAGCCTACAGGGGATGATGTAAAGAAGGCTACAAAGTTGGAAAAGAAAGCATGGCCGCTTTCTAGGCCTATCCCACGCCTCTTCAGAACTTATGTCAAGTCAGGGGCAGTGAAGCGTCCGGTGTCAGCAGTTCTAAAACCTGGGTTGTCTTTGAGGAGGAGTTGATTTGAGAGGGTCCAAAGTCTATTTGATGAAGTGAACATGATAGAAACCGGGGAAGGCTCTTGTGACGAAGAAGTGCATTTTGTTATGTAATGACCCGATCGGTCGTTTTGAGTACCAGCGCTCCGTTCAGCAGTCAGAGGCCATGAACAACTTCATTTCAGGTATTACGACTTGTGCGCGTGGTCGGAATTAAATTTCAAGAAGTCCAGAGTTGATTTGGGAAGAGAATTCTCATTTCGAAAGCTTAAAGTTGAAAGAATGAGCTAGGATTTGAATTTCAAGTAAACGACCTCGGAATCGGGATCTCAAGGTTCCAGCAGGTTCGTATGATGATTTCGCACTTGGGCGTATGCCCGGATTGGGTTTTAAATATCCGGGAGCGTTTTGGCGCCTATTGTGGAAGTTAGTATTTTAGAAAAAATTTCATAAGTTTGTTTGAAGTGCATTTCAGTGTTATCAATGTCCATTTGGAATTCCGAGACTGGGAGTAGCTCCGTATGGTGATTCTGGAGTTGGGAGCGCGATCGGAAGTGAATTCGGAAGTCCGTAGACCATTTTGAAGCTATTTGGCTAAAGATAGAAATTTGAAGGTTTTTGGGAAGTTTGACCGGAGGTTGACTTTTTGATATCGGTGTCGAAATCAAATTCTGTAAGTTCGAGTAGGTCCATAATGTCAAATATGACTTGTGTGCAAAATTTGAGGTCAATCGGACGTGATTTGATAGGTTTAAACATCGAAAATAGAAGTTAGAAATTTTAAAGTTCA
>MU741356.1:0-19762 GCA_026770625.1 Nicotiana glauca
GGACACCATAAATCTCCCAAGTGGCGACTCTGAATCTTTTAAATAAAAGAATCCCATTTCAACCGTCCTTTAATTAGAAAAACTCTTTTTATGCTTTTATATATATATTCCCTTTTGCCGGGGTGTAAGCGCCGTAAAAAAGAGGTGTGACACTCCAGATCAACATCCACCATGGCTGCTAACTCCAGGTTGTACGCTGATGTGGAAAGCATCCTCGATGTTACCTTTGGAAGCTTTGGACCAGTCACGAGAAGCAAAGCAAGTTCTTTAGGACAACAAGAACCCCAAGTGCCATACGCATCAACCCCTGTTGTCGGATCTTCATCCTTAAAAGGAGCTAGATCTTCCACAAACGCATCTGAAGGAGGAAGCGATGTTGCTGAAAAGATCAAGAAAACTCTTGCTCTACTTGACCTCCCGGATCCAAGCACTCTGCTGTGAAGGAAGATGATGATGCTTCAAGTGATGGATCCTCCCCACTTACACCACATAGCGTGAGGCAAACAAGGATCAATCTGTGTGAAAATCCATGCTACTCTCCGTCATCCACGACAATAATGCAAGCCATGGTGACAAACACTTCATCTATAGAGGAGCAGTTGACAAACTTGACGGAAGCAATCGCTGGCTTGACCAAATGCAAGCAAAATCAAGAGGCTAGAATTGAAAAGCTAACAGACAGGG
The DNA here is from genome assembly GCA_026770625.1 of Nicotiana glauca. Lineage (NCBI taxonomy): Eukaryota > Viridiplantae > Streptophyta > Magnoliopsida > Solanales > Solanaceae > Nicotiana > Nicotiana glauca. Next base: position 685 of record MU741356.1, read on the forward strand.
TGGGAATCTTGATGGAAGAAGAATCCACCCATGCACCCCGCAAGCTCCCATAAGCTCTAGAGAGTGACTCTCCCCCAAGACAAGTAGCATCCACCAAGGCTATCTCTATCTCATCTGGAGGAATGATTCCAATCAATTAACTGAAGAAGATCATTGAAGGAACCATTAAGAAGAAATATGAAGTTGCTGCCAAATCCTCCCTTACGTATGTAAAGCCGTACACTTCAAGGGTCGATATGTTGAAGATGCCTTCTGGCTATCAACCTCCAAAGTTTCAATAGTTTGATTGTAGAGGTAACCCAAAGTAATATGTAGCGCACTTTGTGGAGACGTGAAACAATGCTGGGACTTATGGAGATTACCTCATCAAGCAGTTTGTCCGCTCACTAAAAGGAAATGCTTTTGACTGGTACACGGACCTTGAGGTTGGATCTATCGACAGTTGGAATCAACTAGAGCAAGAGTTCCTCAATCTCTTTTATAGTACGAGACGTATTGTGAGTATGATAGAACTTACAAATACTCGTCAACGAAAGGGGGAACCAGTTATCGACTTTATCAATCGGTGGAGGAATTTAAGCCTCAACTGCAAAGACAAGCTTAGTGAAGCTTCGGGCATAGAGATGTGAATCCAAGGCATGCATTGGGGATTGCGCTACATCTTGCAAGGTATCAAGCCTGACACATTTGAAGAACTTGCAACTCGTTCCCATGACATGGAATTGAGCATGGCCTCCGCTGGAAATAAAAGACTGCCCATCTATGAACCTCGCAAAGGGAATGCCAAGAAAGAAGTTAGGAAGTGGGGCAAGTTCGTACCCAAGTCTGAAAGCAAAGAAGCTATGAATGTCAATACGTCACCTATGAAGTTCACGACGAAGGTGAGCAAGAAGAAGAATATGAAATCCACTTATTTTTAAGACAAGCCAAGTGGAAAGTTGACTTTAAAAGAGATGCAGGAGAAACAGTACCCATTCCTGGATTCTGATGTGCCAGCCATTTTCGAAGAACTTCTCGAGTTAAATCTCATTGAGCTTTCGAAGATGAAGCGACCAGATAAAGCTGGGAAAACAAATGACCCAAATTACTGCAAATATCACCGACTTGTAAGCCACCCTCTGGAGAAGTGCTTTGTCTTCAAGGATAAAGTCATGGACTTGGCTCGCAAAAAGAAGATCGTGCTTGAAGATGAGAAAGCAAGCGCAAAACAAGTTTCTATCACCTTTGGCTCATTCAGTCAAGATGAATTATGTGGTTTTAAAGAAAGTAAAGATGAAGAATTACTGGAGAGCGACAAAGCTGAAGTCAACTAACCTGATGATGATGAAGGTTGGACGTTGGTGACTCATCATAGGCGCCACAGAAGGAGCCCATGAAAAGAATCAGTGGAACAACCAACAAGGAAGATGATGGTAAAAAGACCAATAAAAAAGAATCCAGTTAGGCATTTGAAGAAAGCAAAAGTGGAGATGCACTACCCTTAAAACCACAAAATCCAGTAAACTTGGAGGAGTTTTTACCAAGTTGGTTCCGCACGAAGATTTCCCATGAGGGCATTGATACCTCTTGTTGGCATGCTGACAAAGGAGAAGAAAAGAGTGATGACCTACCGTTGGCACCATCTTCGGAAAAGCCCATTGATTCCACTCCCCAAGAAGTTAATGCTTGTGAGGAGAAGGTCACGTTCACAAATTACGATCTTTTGCTAGGTAACACTCCTCATAATCGCCTATTTTACCTAGTTGGCTATATGCGCGATGAAAAGGTAAATCGGATTTTGGTTGATGGAGGATCCTCAGTGAACATTTTACCAATACATACTGTGAAAGAACTTGGTATTCCCATTAACGAACTTTCAGAAATTCATATGATGATCCAAGGATTCAACCAAGGGGGGAAAAGATCCATAGGCACGATCATACTGGGAATCACTATTGAAGATATGCAATCAAGTGCATGGATGCATGTAATCGACGTGAAGACTTCATACAATATTTTTCTTGGGAGGCCTTGGATACATGAGAATAAAGTTGTTCCATATACCTATCATCAATGTTTAAAATACTACGAGGGTGAAGTCGAGAAGACGACAGTTGCTGATGATGAGCCATTCACTGAGGCTGAGTCACACTTCGCCGATGCAGAGTTCTACTTGAAGAACCGCATTGTGAAGGAGCTGAAAGTTGATGATGGTATGAAAAGCAAGAATGACGAACCAATAACTAAAAGAGCTAAGGTGACTATTGGTAAAGCCAAAGCTGTTACAAAGGAGGTACCTGTCAACATGAATAAATATCATAAAGGGGGTATTGTGTCTTATAGAAAGAAAGTAAGTCCCGCGCTCCAATATGTCCCTAAAAGGAAGAAAGACGAGGGCGAATCATATAATATCCAAACCAATATGCCAAAGGAGTTAACTCTTCCAGTCAAATGAATTGAGGTAGTAAAGTCGTCCTCAATGCTGCTTGTAGGGTTTGTAGCCCAAAATCGTTTGCAGAATGTGGCACTCCCTACAAAGCAAACAGATGAAGGTTTTGACCCTAACGCTTACAAGCTATTTGCAAAAGCTGGATACAATCCCAACGAGCCGTCGAAGTTAGGGAAGCTCTCATCAGAAGCTGCAACGAGGCAGCCACGTGAAGGTTTGGGATACAATCAACCGTTACCAGTGCGCATTTCAATAAGAAGGGCGTGCACCAGTTATATCATTGTAGAAGATGAATCGGCCGCTTCTAATAAGCTTTCTGTCTTTGATCGACTTGGAAAATCACCCGTGAGGGCCTCCGTGTTTGAAAGATTGGGTCCACTAAAGAAGGGGAATAAGTTCCGGAGAAATGTTCAAAGCATAAAAACACTCGCTTCACCCAAAATCTAGGAGATCTCCAAGGATTTCCAAAGTTTGGTTCCTTCTAGAATGAGGCGACAAACAAAACCTATGGTTTCATGTAAAGAGGTACTGAAGGTAAAGCCATATACTGTGTTCTATCCTAAGGAACGTGATGAAGACGAAGAAAGTGTGGTTTTTTCGTATCATGTTACTGTATAAGTCGAGAATGGCATTCCATCTTCAATGGAAGATAATGCGGAATTGGAGCATGTTTCACCGTGTTATCACATATCCTTCAATGATGGTGAACCTCAAGAAGATGAATATGCGAAAGATGCTCCACCTAAACTTGAAGAAGGAGTGAAGACGACAGTTGATGCCTTAAAAGAAGTCAACCTTGGCACCGATGAAGAACCAAAACCCACCTACCTAAGTGCTTTACTTGAAGCTGATGATGAGAGCGCTTATATTGAGTTACTCAAAGTGTTCAGGGATGTCTTCTCTTGGAGTTACAAAGAGATGCCTGGCTTGGACCCAAAAGTAGCAGTCCATCACCTTGCAGTCAAAAATGGTGCTCGTCCTATTAAACAAGCTCAAAGACGCTTTAGGCTGGACTTGGTTCCCCTAATTGAAACTGAAGTTAACAAATTCATTGAATCTGGATTTATTCGGGAAGTTAAATACCCAACATGGGTTTCAAGTATTGTCCTTGTAAGGAAGAAGAATGGCCAGATTCGAGTATGCGTTGACTTTAGGGACCTCAATAATGCGTGTCCCAAAGATGAATTCCTGCTTCCTATTCCAGAGCTGATGATCGATGCTACTACTGGTTACGAGGCAATGTCTTTCATGGACGGTTCGTCGGGCTATAACCAAATTTGCATGGCACCAAAAGATGGAGAGCTTACTGCGTTCCGTACTCCCAAGGGTATTTATTGCTACAAGGTAATGCCTTTTGGCTTGAAGAATGCTGGTGCTACTTGCCAAAGGGCTATGCAGAATATTTTTGACAATTTTCTCCACAAGAATGTCACAACTTGGTGGTGAAATCAAGAGAGAAGGGCGACCACAGGAAATACTTCAGGATGGTATTTGAATTGCTTCGGAGGTACCAACTTAGGATGAATCCGTTGAAATGTGCCTTTGGGGTTATTTCTGGAAAGTTCCTTGGTTTCATTGTCCAACATCGAGGGATCAAAATTGATCAAGCCAAAGTGGATGCCATTTTGAAAATGCCTGAGCCTCGAGATATCCATGAATTGAAAAGTATGCAAGGAAAGCTAGAATACCTTAAAAGATTCATATCAAACCTGGCTGGGAGGTGCCAACCATTTAGTCATCTCATAAAGAAAGGTGTTCCTTTCAAGTGGGACCAAGATTGTAGCAATGCCTTTGAAAGTATCAAAACCTACTTGATGAAGCCTCCAGTTTTAGCAGCTCCTATACCTGGCATTGATACTATACATTGCGGTGCAGGAAAGGACTGTTGGAGCATTATTGGACCAAGAAAATAGTGAGGGGAAAGAAAACTCTCTTTACTACTTGGGCAGGATGATGACACCTATTGAGTTGAACTATTCGCCAATTGAAAAGTTGTGTTTGGCGCTAGTCTTCTCAATTCAAAAGTTGAAGCACTACTTTCAAGCTCATATTGTCCGTCTTGTTTCTAAAGCAAATCCATCAAGTTCGTGATATCAAAACCTGTTCTTAGTGATCGACTAGCGAGATGGTACCTCCAATTTCAATAATTCGAGATTTTGTACATCCCTCAAAAGGCTATAAAGGGACAAGCATTGGCAGACTTCTTGGCAGATCATCCGATACCTGATGACTGGAAGCTAACTGATGAACTTCCCGATGAGGATGCAATGGTCGTTGAAGTTCAACCTCCATGGAAGATGTACTTTGATGGTGATACGCATTGTGGGGGAGATGGGGCTGGCATAGTATTTGTCACTCCCCAAGGTGAAGTCTTGCCCTACTCCTTCACCTTGACACAACTCTGTTCCAACAATGTTGCTGAGTATCAAGCATTAATACTTGGGCTCAAAATGGCCATTGATATGAAGCAATTGCAATTGCAAGTCTTTGGTGACTCCCAGTTAGTGGTCAATAAGCTTTTGGATAGTTACGAGGTCAAGAAGCCTGAACTATGCCCATATCATAATTACGCAAAAAAGTTGAGGGGGTGGCTCGGTTATGTGACTATTCAGCATGTGCCAAGGAAAGAAAATAAGAAGGCTGATACTTTAGCTGCTCTAGCTTCATCATTAGCCCTTTCTGACCAAGCGCAAGTTACCGTCTGCCAAAAATAGGTAGTACCGCCGCCAAATGAAGTTGAAGGTGAAGAAAACGAACTCAAGCATCTTGTTACTGTTTCTGAAGTTGAGAAAGAAGAATGGCGACAACCCGTTATCAACTACTTATGCTATGGGATACTTCTAGAAAATTCGAGGAGAAGGACTAAAATCCGTCGCTATGCACCTCGCTTCCTTTACTATAAGGATACTCTATACAGAAGGTCGTTCGAGGGAGTACTCTTGCGATGCCTAGGAGAAGAAGAAGCTCTCCAAGCTTTGCAAGAGGCACATTCTGGGGTATGTGGATCATACCAGTCCGGACCAAAGATCCACTTCCGAATAAAAAGGATGGGATATTATTGGCCAACGATGGTAAAATATTGCTTGGACTATGCTCAAAGATGCAAGGCTTGTCAATTCCATGCAAATTTTATTCATCAACCTCCTGAAGTGTTGCACCCGACTGTTGCATCCTGGCCATTTGACGCTTGGGGATTGGATGTTGTTGGACCACTGCCAAAGTCCTCTGGTGGACACCTATATATCTTGGCTGCAACTGACTACTTCTCAAAATGGGCTGAAGCTGTTGCTCTTAAGGAAGTAAAGAAGGAAAATGATGCAAGTTTCATCTGGGAAAACATTATTTATCGCTTTGGCATTCCTCGTTACATAATAACGGATAATTCGATAATAGGTTGATGAACAAGATTTGTGATCTCTTTGGCTTCAAGAAACGTAACTCTTCGATGTACAATGTTGCCACCAATTGTCTAGCCGAGGCATTTAGCAAGACTCTATGTAACTTGTTAAAGAAAGTCATCTCCAAATCCAAACGAGATTGGAATGACCGTATGGAAGAAGCTCTATGGGCATATACGAAAACTCATCGCATGCCAACACAGGTGACTCCTTATTCACTCGTTTATGGAGTCGAAGCCGTTTTGCCAATTGAGCGTCAAATATCTTCCTTATGACTGGCTATTAAAGAAGGAATCACTGATGAAGAAAATGCTCGGCTTCGATTAGCAGAGTTGGAGGTCCTTGATGAGAAGAGGTTGGAAGCTCAACAAAGTATTGAATGTTATCAAGCTCGATTATCTCGCGCCTTCAATAAAAGAGTTTGCTTGAGATCCTTTCAAGTAGGAGATAAAGTCTTTGCCGTACGAAGACCCATAATTACTTCCCATAAACCTGTAGGGAAGTTCACTTCAAAATGGGATAGACCATATGCCGTATAAGAAGCTTACTCAAGTGGGGCCCCGGTCCCACATGGTCGAACCAAAGGTTTGAACCAAAACCCGATCACCCATTCACCCACGAACTCAAATATATAATTTATTTTGAAATCGGCCTCAAATCGAGCTCCAAATACCCAAAATTCGAAAATCCTAAGTTCTACCCAAAAACACCCAATTTCCCCATGAAGACCCTTGATTTTGGATTGAAATCATGTAAAAAGATGGATTTGATTGAAAGAAATGAGTTAGAAACGACTTACAATTGATTTGGGGAAGAAATTTTCTTTAGAAAATCGCCCAAGAGAGCTTAGGTTTTGAGAGAGTTTGAAAAATGAAGGAAAATCCATCTAAGTCCCAATTAACTGGTCGCAGATGTCACAATTGCGACAGGAGCTTTGCAATTGCGAAGCTCGCAAATGCGAAGAAGGCCTCGCATTTGCGAACCTGGGCATTGTCTGCTAACCTCGCAATTGCAAAAAAGTTGTCGCAATTGCGATACTGACCCTCCCCTGCTGACTTCGCAATTACGAAGGGAAAGATCGCAAATGCGATCATAAGCTGGCTAGACTTCCTCGCAATTGCGAAGAAGTCCTCGCAATTCCCGGGCTTGATAGGCTCGCAATTGCGAAGAAGTCCTCGCAATTCCCGGGCTTGATAGGCTCGCAATTGTGAGATCAGAGCCTGCAACACATACCAGATGAAAATTTGAAACTTCCTAAGTCCAAATTCACTCCGTGGCCTATCCAAAACTCACCCGAGCCCTCTAGGCTCCAAACCAAACATGCACGCAAGTCCAAAAACATCATATAGACTTGCTCGTGCGATCAAATCATCAAAATAACATCAACAACCATGAATTAAACCTCAAATTCATAAAATTGCTCAAGAATATCAAAATTTCCGTTTGCTCAATTATACGTCCTATTCACATCATATGAAGTCCGTTTCTTACCATATTTTACAAGCACACCTTAATTATTATTTTAAACTTGTATCGTGCTCCGCAACCAAGATATGGGCTCGATACCATCGAGAAATTACATAAATTCTCTTCTAAAAGCTTTTTTATTTTCCAGCGAATAATTTTCTTTAAAAATTTATTTCTCGGGCTTGGGACATTGAAATTTGATTCCGGGCATATGCCCAAGTCCCAAATTTTTCTACGGATCCTACGAGACTGTCAGATTATCGGTCCGGGTCCGTTTATCCAAATAGTTAACCGAAGTCAATTTAAATTTAATTTTTAAAGTCCAAATTAGCATTTTAATCAAATTTTCACATAAAAGCATTCTGGATATACACCCGGACCATGCACGCAAATTGAGGTAAGATAAAAGGAGTGTTTTAAGGCTTCGGTACATAGAATTTACTTTTAAAATGAGTGATGACCATATCCTCCACCTCTAAAACAATCGTTTGTCCTCAAACGGACATAGAAAAGAAGTACCTGAGTCGGGGAAAAGATGGGGGTATCAGCTCCGCATATCGGACTCGGACTCCCAGGTAGTTGTCTCGGCAAGCTGACCTCTTCACTGAACACGAATTGAAGGGAACTTCTTCGATCTCAACTAATGAACCTACCGGTCTATAATAGTTACCGGCTCCTCCTCATAGGACAAGTCCTTGTCCAACTGGATAGTGCAAAAATCTAACATGTGGATGGATCGCCGTGATATTTCTGAATTGGTTCCGTTCCAATTCACCAGCTCAGGCACTTTCTATGTCCGTTTGAGGACGAACGGTAATTTTAGAGGTGGAAAATATGATGTCCCAAAAGGTCATCTTATGTTTTAGAACTCGATTCCATGTTCTGAGGCCTTCAAAACCTTATTTCATCCCTCCTCGACTTGCGTGTACAGTCCGAGCATGTTTCCAGAAAGCTTTTTATGTGGGAAATTGATGAAATAATAATTTTTTGCCTAAAAAGTATATTTTAGTTAACTTCGGCCAACGTTTTGAGTAAACGGACCCAGTCCCATATTTCAATGGTCCCGGTGGGTCTATAGTAAAATATAAGACCTGGACGTATGTCCCGAATCGAATTCCGAGGACCTTAGCACGAGATATGAATTTTTTATTAAAATTGAAAGAATGAAATTATAATGGTTTAAAGAAATTAGGTAATATTTGATCTTGTTGGTATCGGGTCTGTATTTTGGTTCCAGAGCCTGGTACAAGTCTGTTATGATATTTATATCTTATGTGTGAAATTTGGTAAGAAATGGAACTAATTTGACGTGATTTGGACGTCCGATGGAGAAGTTAGAAGTTTTAAAACTTTCTTGAATTCATTCAATTTGGTGCTAAATTCGTAGTTCTAAGTGTTATTTTGGCAATTTGATCGCACGAGCAAGTTTTTATGATGTTTTTAGACTTGTGTGCATGTTTGGTTTGGCGCCTCGAGGGCTCAGGTGAGTTTCGGATAGGCTGCGGAGTGAAATGAACTTAGAAAACATAGTTGGTATGCTTCAGGTCTGCAGATCTCGCATTTGTGAGGTCTGGCTCGCAAATGCGAGCCTCGCATTTGCAAAGAAAGTTTGCATTTACGAGCATGGGAGGGGACTGTGTAGTTTCGCATTTACGAATAATAGGTCCGCATTGAAGTCCAAGTTCGCATTTGCGAAGGATGTAGGAATGTGAGGGGTTCACAATTGCGATACTTTTCTTGTATTTGCGAGCTTCGCAAATGCGAAGCTCAGGTCGCAAATGTGACATCTACAGTTGATAAGTCTTGACTTAGACGGGATTTTTCTTATTTTTTCAAAACTTCCAAACACAAGATTCCCGCTATGCGATTCTTCAAAGATCATTTCTTCCCCAAATCATAGGTAAGTTGTCACGACCCATTTTCTGAACAAGCCGGGATCGGTACTCCATCACTAAGCATGACCGAGCGAACCATCTCTGCTTATAAAATCTATTATAGCTCCAAACTTTATATGGAACGAGGTAATACTCTAACCAAATACTTTTGATTAATTTAAACATTTAAATAAATCAATTCCAAAACTTTATTCAAAGTAACCAATGAAATACTGCTAAGTTATTATCAAAAACATCTGAATCTTAACCCAATGACTATGTCTATGAAGCCTCTACTGATAAACTGACGTACTGGTCAGGACATGAGATTTCTTGGCCAGTTCTCTAAGTAAACAAAGAAATAGCTAAATAAAAATGACTCTAAGGAATACTCCATGAACAAAAGCGGAGCTCACCAATAGCACTAGAAGGGAAGGAAGTCCTAACTCGTAGTCTGCTCGCCTGTAAATTCGGTTCCTACGTTGTATCGTAGACCAACGTACATTCCCAAAAGTGAACGTCACTACCATCCATTGTACTTAGTGAGTCTCAACAACATGGGGAAAAACTTTAATAACATATACATCACGAGCAAAGGTTCTAAATGCATGTAGAACATAAAGCTTATAAGAATAATTTAAAAGAATTGCATAATATCAGTTTATGAATATTCTAAAAGAAATTATTTTATTTTCTTTATTTAAAAAAATACTTCACTTTATACTTTGGGAGTTCTAACTATCCTGACTTAATTCTGTCTCAATCACCGTGTGATCGGCATGGGTTCGATCCCAACTTGATCGAATAGGCCCAAACCACGAGGTGTCACTCACTTCATGGTTCTCAACGCTCATATCCCATACCTTAGAATGGCTAAGTAAATTCTCAGCAACTGTGACGACCCGGCCGGTCTTCTTAAGAATTATCGCCCTGATCCCCTATTAATTGTTTCCCCTAAGTTCATTTATGCTATTTTGGTTTGCCGGAACATTCGGTGTTGGGTTTCAGAGAGTTTTGGGACACTTGTCCCTAAATGAGAGCTTAAGAGTTGGAAAGTGGTCTGCAGTTGGAACAGTGTGAAGACAAGCTCAGAATGGAAATTAGATGGTTCCGTTAGCTCCGTTAGGTGATTTCGGGATTGGAAGCGTGTTCAGAATGTATTTTGGAGGTTCGTAGCTAATTTAGGCTGGAAATGCCGAAGTTTGAATTTTTTTGAAGTTTCCGGTTCGATAGTGAGTTTTTGATCCGAGGGTCAGAATGGAATTCCGGAAGCTATAGTAGTTCCGTCATGTCAATTGGGACGTGTGTGCAAAATTTCAGGTCATTCGGACGAGGGTTGGTTAGTTTGTTTTATCAAAAGCATGTTTTGATAGAATTTGAAGTTCTTAAGCTCAAATCCTTGATTTAATCGAGTTTCCGACGTTGTTTTAGGTGGTTTAAGGGTTGGTACAAGTTTGAATGAGGTATTAGGTGTTATTGGTGCTTTTGGTTGAGGTCCTAGGAGCCTCGGGATGATTTCAGATGGTTGACGAGAAGATTAGAGAAGTGTTGCAGCAGCTGAACCATTGCTGCTTCTGGTATTTTTGCATCTGCAGCTCGGGAACCGTAGATGTGGCACCGCGAAAATGGCTAAAGAGTCGTAGAAGCGGCTTTGGTCATTTCGTTCAGAAATCGTAGAAGCGGTGTGATTCCCGCAGAAGCGGAACCGCAGAAGCGGTTACTTGTTCCTGCGGGTTTGGGCTAGTCGATCAGTTCCGCAGATGAGGTAGGATTTCCGCAGAAGCGGATCCGCATCTACGATATTTTTGACCACAGGTGCAGAAATCTTGACCTTAATGAAAGTCGCAGATGCGGCAAATGTTCCGCAGAAGCGGACCGCATATGCGGTCCCTTGACCGTATATGCGAAAACCACTGTAATGAAATAAGAAATTCGAGATGCAGTCCCTTATCTAACCTTGTGTGGGGGACCTCTTCCCCTTAGGACATAATATTTGATATTTGAAAGTCTTGTACGTGAGGTGACTAGCGCGTACTTGAGCTAATTGTTGGAAATCCATTTGTACTTGAAGTATTTAAATTGCGTTTTTCTTGCTTATCTATTTCTTTTGAATTGCAAGTTCATCCTATGCTAGTTTAGAGAACCATGCTTATTTGACTTACTTGCTTAAGTGCTTAAACTATCTTGTTTGTACTACGTGAAGCATGTTAGGATAAGATTTTCTATTACTTGTTCTAAGTTTAGCATTTATCCTAATATTTTGGGCTGTTATTATGTGTTTTAAATTGGGACAATAGGACGGCATCCTAGGAGATCCCCCTGTACTTGTTATGTTGTGGACTGAGGGTGTGGGATACCAAGAGATCCCTGACACATGTAAATGTAAGTTTTGGGAATACCAAGAGATCCTCGGGATACCAAGAGATCCCTCGTGTATATGATGAGGATACCAAGATATCCTCGGGATACCAAGAGATCCCCGGTTATTATTTCCTGTTGTGAGCAGTATTCCTTATATTGTTTTGTTTCTGCTTTCTATTAATGTTTTCCTTATTTATCTTGTTTAGATTCTCACTTTAGACTTTATCTATACTGTTTTACTTATCCTATCATATATTATGTTTATCTTAGTAGGGCCCTGACCTTCCTCATCACTACCCAACCGAGGTTAGGCTTGGCACTTACTGAGTACTGCTGTGGTGTACTCACGCCCTTTCTGTGCATGTTTTTTATGTGCAGATCCAGGTAGCTCTGCCCAGGCGTATCATTCTCGAGGCGGGGAGATATAGCAGAGATTTTGAGGTACATCTGCCACGTCTATAGACCTGGAGTCTCTTTCTTATTCTAGCTTTAGCAGTTAGTTTCTCCTTTTCGTACTATTCGTTTTAGATATTCTGGGGTTAGAGCTAAGTATTTACTTTCCTTTAGCCTGTGTTCCCGTGAGTTTTCAGGTTTTGGGGTGATATTGTAGACTTCCGCATTATTGAGTAATATATGCCGAGCAACATCTTTTATACAGTTTTCTTTGAATTGTTCAGTTTTAAATAGTATATTTCACAAGTTATGTTGTTTTTCGCATTGTTAGGCTTAACTAGTTATAGGAACTAGGTGTCATCATGATATGTTCACGGAGGGCAATCTGGGGTCGTGACAAGTTGGTGTCACAGCTCTAGGTTCATAGGAGGCACGGAACACAGGCCGGTTTATTAGAGTCTCGCTGATCGGTACAGAGATGTCTATACTTATTTACGAGAGGCTATGTAACTGTTAGGAAAAATTTCACTTCATTTGATTTCCTTGTCGTGCGACATCATGACATCACCAATTCTAAACTTCTATCTTCTATTCTCTCACAGATGGTGAGGACACGTTCTACTCAAGATGATCAGGCACCCGCGCCCCCTACTGCAGCCGTCAGAGGCCGGGGCCGGGGTATAGGTAGAGGACGCGCAGGTGGTGTAGCCAGAGCACGTGTGCGAGCTGCCGACGAGGCACGACTAGCAGATCCAGTCGGAGCCCAAGCACCTGGCGCGCCTACCACTGCCACTACTACTCCATCTCTTCAGTAGACTTTGGCTCAGTTCATGAGTATGCACACCACCTTGGCTCAGGCAGGGTTGCTTCCCCTTACTGCAGCCACCTCTTAGGCCAGGGGAGGAGCACAGACTCCTGCTGTCTTCACTCCTGAGCAGCGAGTGCATATTGAGTAGGTTCCTGAGATTATTCCCGCACCTCTTGCAGTGCCCGTTTAGCCCTAGGACAAGGCATCGGCTTCTGAGGATGAACAGCTAAGGCTTGAGAGGTTCAAGAAGTACAATCCCCTTGTATTCAGTGGATTAGCATCAGATGATGCTTTGGGATTTCTAGAGGAGTGTCACCATATTCTTCGCAATATGGGCATAGTGGAGTCCAGCAAGGTTTCCTTCACTGCTTTCCAGCTTCAGGGAGCCGCCTATGATTGGTGGTGCACGTATGAGATAGACAGTCCAACCAAGGCTGCCTCACGGACCTGGACCCAGTTCTCAGATATGTTCATGAGAGAGTTTGTCCCTCAGAGTCTCAGGGACGCATGGCGTGCAGAGTTTGAGCATTTGCTCCAGGGTACTATGACCGTTTCGGAGTATGCCATCTGTTATACCAGGTTGGCCGGGCATGCACCGACCATGGTTGCTACAGTCCGTGAGAGAGTTCGCAGGTTCATTGAGGGTCTTACCCCACCCATCAAATATAGCATGGCTCGAGAGTTGGAGATGGACATCCCTTATCAGCATGTAGTGAGCATTGCTAGGAGGATCGAGGGTGTGCTCGCCAGGGAGTGAGTGGAGAGGGAGGCCAAGACATCCTGAGAGTCGGGTCACTACTCTGGTGCCCGTACCCCAGCAGCAGGTCGTCATGGTAGGGGCTATGTGGGTTGCCCCATTCATTCCGCTCTTCCAGTAGCCAGCAGCGCTCTAGCTTCGCCTATACCTCAGGAGCCTTACTATGCACCTCTAGTTTCTAGCGCGCCTCCTGCGCGGGATGCATTCAGAGGTCAGTCCAGCAGGTCTGGCCCGAGCCAGTCACAACAACTGTGCCCTCCCAGAGCTTGTTTTGAGTGTGGAGAGACCCACCATGTGGTGAGGGATTGCCCTAGACTTGGGAGGAGTGCACCCCTGCAGACTTCTCAGCCACAGCGTGCCCAGCAGAGTTCTCAGGCCATGATCATAGCTCTAGCTGCTACCCCATCTGCCCAGCCGACTAGGGGCGGAGGTCGGGGAGATAGAGGCTGGCCTCGAGAGAGGGGCCGGGCCATATATTATGCTATTCCTGCTCATACCAAGGTTGTTGCCTCCGACTCCGTCATTACAAGTATTATAATGGTTTATCACAGAGAGGCATCAGTTCTATTCGATACGAGCTCTACTTATTCTTATGTGTCTTCTTACTTTGCTCTGCATTTGGGTGTGCCTCGGGATTCTTTGAGTGCCCATGTTTATGTTCTACTCCTATGGGGGATTCTCTTGTTGTGGACCGCATTTATCGGTCATGTCTGGTTACTATTTATGGTTTTTAGACCAGAGCGAATTTGTTGTTACTCGGTATGGTTGACTTTGATATTATCTTGGGCATGGACTAGTTGTTTCCCCATTTTGCTATTCTTGATTATCACACCAAGACCGTGACGTTGGCTATGCCAGGTGTTTCGCGTGTTGAGTGGAGTGGTACTTTAGATCACACTCCCAGTAGAGTTATCTCCTTCCTTAAAGATAAGTTTATGGTTGAGAAGGGGTGTGTCGTGTATTTAGCTTATGTGAGAGATGTCAGTGTTGATACCCCTTCTGTTGATTCAGTCCCAGTGGTACGAGATTATCCCGATGTGTTTCCAGCTGATTTTTCGGGCATGCCGCTCGATAGAGACATTGATTTTAGCATTGATCTATTGCTCGGCACTCAGCCTTTTTCCATCCCTCTGCACCGTATGGCTCCTCCTAAGTTGAAGGAGTTGAAGTATCAGTTGCAGGAATTTCTTGATAAGGGTTTTGTTCGCCCCAGTGTTTCACTGTGGGGTGCTCCTGTCTTGTTTGTGAAGAAAAATGATGGTTCTGTGCATATATGTATTGATTATCGCTAGTTGAACAAGGTTACAGTGAAGAACCATTATGCTTTTCCTCGTATTGAGGATCTATTTGACCAGCTTCAGGGCGCACAGGTGTTTTCTAAGATTGACTTGCGCTCAGGTTACCATCAGTTGAAGATTCGGGAGATAGATATCTCGAAGACTGCCTTCAGGACTCGGTATGGCCATTACGAGTTCCTTGTTAAGTCATTTGGGCTGACCAATGCCTCAGCAGCTTTCATGCATTTGATGCACAGTGTGTTTAGGCAATATCTCAACTCGTTCGTCATTGTTTTCATAGATGATATTCTTGTATACTCCCGGAGTCGGGAAGATCATGAACGGCACCTGAGGACAGTGCTTCAGACCCTGAGAGAGAAGAAGTTATATGCAAATTTCTCGAAATGTGAATTTTGGTTGAGTTTTGTGGCATTCTTAGGCCACGTGTTATTGAGTGAGGGCATTCGGGTGGATCTGAGGAATATAGAGGCCATGCAGAGTTGGCCTAGGCCCTCGTCAGCTACAGAGATTTGTAGTTTCCTTGGTTTGGCGGGCTACTACCATCGTTTTGTGGAGGGATTTTCATCGATTGAGGCCCCTATGACTAGATTGACCTAGAAAGGTTCCCCATTTCAGTGGACAGAGGAGTGTGAGGCGAGATTTTAGAAGCTCAAGACAACTTTGACTATAGCCCCAATTTTGATGTTGCCTAGCGGTTCGAGGTCTTATGCTGTCTATTGTGATGCCTCAAAAGTTGGCCTCGGAGCGGTGTTGATATAGGACGGTAGGGTGATTTCCTACGCGTCCAGACAGTTAAATATACATGAGAAGAATTACCCTATCCAAGACCTTGAGCTAGCTGCTATTGTTCATGCCTTGAAGATCTGGTGTCATTATTTGTACGGTGTGCCTTGTGAGATCTATACTGGCCATCGGAGTTTGCAACACTTATTCAAGCAAAAGGATCTAAACATGCGTCAGAGGAGGTGGTTAGAGTTGCTGAAGGATTATGATATTATTATTCTGCATCATTCGGGCAAGGCCAATGTGGTGGCGGATGCCTTGAGTCACCAGGCAGAGAGTTTGGGGAGTTTGGCATATTTACTAGCTTCAGAGAGGCCTATGGCGATGGATGTGCAGGCCTTAGCCAGCCAATTTGTGAGATTGGATCTTTCGGAGCCCAGTAGGGTTCTAGCTTGTGTGGTTTCCCGGTCTTCTTTATTTGATCGTATCAGGGAGCGACAATATGATGACCCTCATTTGCTTGTCCTTAAGGACAAGGTTCACCATGGTGATGCCAGAGATGTGACCATCGGAGATGACGAGGTATTGAGGATGTAGGACCAAATTTGTGTGCCCAATGTTGATGAGCTTCGAGAGTTGATTTTAGCATAGGCCATAGTTCGTGGTATTCCATCCATTCGGGTGCCGCGAAGATGTATCAGGACTTAAGGCAGCACTATTGGTGGAGGCGGATGCAGAAATATATAGTTGGTTATGTGTCTAGATGCCTCAACTTCCAGCAGGTGAAGTATGAGCACCAGCGACCGGGTGGGTTGCTTCAGCAGATAGAGATTTCGGAGTGGAAATGGGAGCGCATAACCATGGACTTTATATCAGGACTCCCACGGACCTTGAAGAAGTTTGATGCCATTTGGGTTATTGTGGATCGGCTGACCAAGTTCGCTCACTTTATTCCTGTGTGTACCACTTATTCATCGGAGCGGTTGGCAGACATTTATATCTGGGAGATCGTCCGTCTGCATGGTATTCCAGTTTCTATCATTTCAGACAGAGGTACTCAGTTTACATTGCGGTTCTGGAGAGCCGTGCAGCATGAGCTAGGTACTCTGGTGGAGTTGAGCACAACATTTCACCCTCAGACGGACGGACAATCTGAGTGCACCATTCAGATTCTTGAGGATATGCTCCGTGTATATGTGATTGAGTTTGGAGGGTCTTGGGATCAGTTCTTTCCATTGGCGGAGTTTGCTTACAACAACAGTTATCAGTACAACATTCAGATAGCGCCGTATGAGGCTTTATATAGTAAGAGGTGTAGATCTCCGATGGGCTGGTTCGAGTCTGGTGAGGCCGGGCTATTGAGTATAGAGTTGGTTCAGGATGCATTGGAGAAGGTTAAGGTGATTCAGGATAGACTTCGTACAACCCAAAACCAGACAGAAGAGCTACGCGAACAGGAAGGTTCGTTATGTTTCGTATATGGTTGGTGAGTGGGTTCTGATTCGGGTTTCGCTTATGAAAGGGGTCATGAGGTTTGGGAAGAAAGGTAAGTTGAGTCTGAGGTTTATTGGCCCTTTTGAGATTTTGAGGCGAGTTGGGGAGGTTGCTTATGAGCTTGCCTTGCCTCCCAGCTTGGCCGGGGTTCATCTGGTATTTCATGTTTCGATGCTCCGGAGGTATCACGGTGACCCGTCGCACATGTTGGATTTCAGTTCAGTCCAGTTGGACAAGGATCTATCCTATGTTGAGGAGCCAGTGGCTATATTGGACAGACAGATTAGAAAGTTGAGGTCAAAGAACATTGCTTCAGTAAAGGTTCAATGGCGGGGTCAGCCAGCCGAGGAGGCGACCTGGGAGACCGAGCAAGATATGCTCAGTAATTACCCTCATCTTTTCACTACTTCAGGTATGTTCTCTATGCTCATTCGAGGATGAACTAACGTTTAAGTGTAGGAGGATGTGATGACCCGGCCGATCGTCTTTAGAATTAATCCCCCGATCCCCTATTAACTATTTCCCCTAAGTTCATTTCCACTATTTTGGTTTGCCGGGACGTTCGGTGTTGGGCTTCAGAGAGTGTTTGGACACTTAGTCCCTAAATGAGAGCTTAAGAGTTGGAAAGTAGTCCATAATCGGAACAGTGTGAAGATGGCCTTGGAATGGAAATTTGATGGTTCTGTTAGGTGATTTCGGGGTTGGGAGCATGTTCGGAATGTATGTTGGAGGTCCATAACTAATTTAGGCTTGAAATGCCGAAGTTTGAATTTTTTTGAAGTTTCCGGTCCGATAGTGAGTTTTTGATCCAAGGGTCGGAATGGAATTCCGAAAGTTGCAGTAGCTCTGTCATGTCATTTGGGACGTGTGTGCAAAATTTCAGGTCATTCGGACGAGGGTTGGTTAGGTTTTTTTTTATCAAAAGCGTGTTTTCATAGAATTTGAATTTCTTAGGCTCAAATCCTTAATTTAATCGAGGTTCCCACATTATTTTAGGTAGTTTAAGGGTTTGTACAAGGTTAAATGAGGTATTAGGTGCTATTGGTGCTTTTAGTTGAGGTCCCGGGGGCCTCGGGATGATTTCGGATGGTTGACGGGAAGATCGGAGAAGTGTTGCACCAGCTGAACCATTGCTGTTTTCTGGTATTTTTGCATCTGCGGCTTGGGAATTGCAGATGCGGTGCCGCAGAAGCGGCTTCGGTCATTTCCTTTAGAAACTGTATAAGCGGTGTGATGCCCGCAGAAGCGGGTTTGGGCTAGTCCATCTGTTCCGCAGATGCGGTGGGATTTCCACAGAAGTGGATCCGCATCTACGATATTTTTTACCGCATGTGCAGAAATCTTGACCTTAAAGAAAGTCGTAGATGCGGCAAATGTTCCACAGAAGCGGGACCGCAGATGCGGTCCCTTGTCCGCAGATTTGGAAACTAGTGTAATGAAATAAGAAATTCGAGGTTTTAGTTTCAAAAGTTGGAAAAATCAAATTGGAGCTCGGGAG
Organism: Nicotiana glauca; assembly: GCA_026770625.1. Lineage (NCBI taxonomy): Eukaryota > Viridiplantae > Streptophyta > Magnoliopsida > Solanales > Solanaceae > Nicotiana > Nicotiana glauca. The sequence continues at coordinate 19,184 of MU741356.1, forward strand.
AGGGAGATGTTGAGAGGGTTTTGAATAGTAGATCATTGGGTAACGTTTCTTTAACCCTTTCTAGTTATATTCCATTAATCTTTAGTTAATTTCAACATTTAATTTCGAAATTTTGGTAGAAATTGGGGGAGACGTTCTTAGACCTTTAATTGAGAATTTGAGAGATCATTTGGACTCCGATTTAAGTGTTCTTGTTATGTATAGACTCGTGAGAGTATGAGGGTTCTGAAAATGTGAAAATTATCCGGTTCCAATACTGTCACGACCCAAAATCCACTAATGGTCGTGGTGGCACCGGACACCGCTGTCAGGCCAGCCAATTAGATTACCGATATTAATCCTTTTTAAAATACATCAAATTCTAGAATTTTCATTCCATTTTCACAAATCAAAGGGGTTTTGCTTCAATTCAAATTAATAATAACAATTAAATCAAACTTTTCGAAAACCATCCCAGAACCCTGTGTCACAAGTGCATGAGCGACTACTGATAATGAAATAAAATACAACCTATGTCCGGAATACAATGGACAGGAAATAAATAATCAAAGTACAGAAAGGAACTATATTAGCTGCAGG
>MU741356.1:21052-66947 GCA_026770625.1 Nicotiana glauca
TGCGGTCAACCAACCGCAGAAGCGAAAATACCAGCAACCAGGTCCTTAAGCCCTCTTCCAAATTCCATTTTCGATCTGTTAGCCACCCGGAATCCATCCGAGGCCCCCGGGACCCCAACCAAACATACCAACCAATCCCAAAACACATTTCGGACTTGCTCGGGGCTTCAAATCATATCAAACAATGCTAAAATCATGAATTACACCCAAAATCCAAGTTTATGAACTTTAAGATTTCCAACTTCTATTTTCGATGCCGAAACCTATCAAATCACGTCTGATTGACTTCAAATTTTGCACACAAGTCATATTTGACATTACGGACCCACTCCAACTTCCAAAATTTGATCCCGACCCCGATATCAAAAAGTCAACCCCCCGGTCAAACTCTTCAAAAACCTTCAAATTTCTATCTTCAGCTAAATGGCTTCAAAATGGTCTACCGACCTCCGAATTCACTTTCGATCGCGCCCCCAACTCCAGAATCACTATACAGAGCTATTCACAGTCTCAGAATTCCAAACGGACGTTGATAACACTAAAATACTCTTCAAGCCAAACTTATGAAATTTCTTCTAAAATGCCAACTTCCACAATAGGCGCCAAAATGCTCCCGGGTTATTCAAAACCCAATCCGGGCATACGCCCAAGTCCTAAATCATCATACGAACCTTCTGGAACCTTCAGATCCCAATTCCGAGGTCGTTTACTTGAAATTCAAATCTTAGCTCATTCTTTCAACTTTAAGCTTTCGAAATGAGAATTCTATTCCCAAATCAACTCTGGACTTCTTGAAATCAAATTCTGACCACACGTACAAGTCATAATACCTGAAATGAAGTTGTTCATGGCCTCCGACTGCTGAACGGAGAGCTAGTGCTCAAAATGACCGGTCGGGTCGTTACAAATACGTTGGCCTGAGGGTAATTTTGGTCATTTTACCTAATTTCACGCCTTGGCTTTGAATTAAATAGTAGGATCAGTTGTTTGTGATGTTATTTACGATATCTAATTGAATTGAATAGATTTGGGCCATTTGGAGTCGGATACTCGTGGCAAGGGCGTGGTTTCTAGTTGATTTTTTGTGTCGGTTCGAGGTAAGTGGCTTGTCTAACCTTGTGTGCGGGACTTCTTCCCCTTATGACATGATATTTGATATTTTGAAAGCCTCGTAAGTGAGGTGATGAGCGCGTACTTGAGCTAATTGTTGGAAATCCATTTTTACTTGAAGTATTTAAATTGAGTTTTTCTTGCTTATCTGTTTATTTTGAATTGCAAGTTTATCCTATGCTAGTTTAGAGAAGCATGTTTATTTGACTTACTTTCTTAAGTGCTTAAACTATCTTGTTTGTACTACGTGAAGCATGTTAGGCTAGGATTTTCTATTACTTGTTCTGAGTTTAGCATTTATCCTAATGTTTTGGACTGTTATTGTGTGTTTTAAATTGGGACTACGGGACGGCATCTCGGGAGATCCCCCTGTACTTGTTATGTTCTGGACTGAGGGTGCGGGATACCAAGAGATCCCTGGCACATGTAAATGTAAGTTTTGAATATACCAAGAGATCCTCGGGATACCAAGATATCCTTCGTGTATATGATGAGGATACCAACAGATCCCTCGTGTATATGATGAGGATACCAAGAGATACTCGGGATACCAAGAGATCCCCGACTATTATTTCCTGTTGTGAGCAGTATTCCTTATATTGTTTTGTTTCTGCTTTCTATTACTGTTTTCCTTATTTATCATGTTTAGATTCTCGCTGTAGACTTTATCTATATTGTTTTCCTTATCCTATCATATATTATGTTTATCTTAGTAGGGCCCTGACCTTCCTCGTCACTACCCAACCGAGGTTAGGCTTGGAACTTACTGAGTACCGCTGTGGTGTACTCATGCCCTTTCTGCGCATGTTTTTCATGTGCAGATCCAGGTAGCTCTGCCCAGGCGTATCATCCTCGAGGCGGGGAGATCTAGCAGAGATTTCGAGTTACATCCGCCGCATCCGCAGACCTGGAGTCTCTTTCTTATTCTAGCTTTAGCAGTTAGTTTCTCCTTTTCGTACTGTTCGTTTTAGACATTCTGGGTTAGAGCTATGTATTTACTTTCCGTTAGCCTGTGTTCCCGTAAGTTTCCAGATTTTGGGATGATATTGTAGACTTTCGCATTATTGAATAATATATGCCGAGCGACATCTTTTATACAGTTTTCTTTTAATTGTTCAATTTTAAATAGTTTATTCCGCAAGTTATGTTATTTTCCGCATTGTTAGGCTTACCTAATTATAGGAACTAGATGCCATCACGACATGTTCACGGAGGGAGAACCGGGGTCGTGACAGCAACGAGGCCCTCGGCTCGTGTGCTCCCTAATTTGGCATAAGTAATTTCAGGAAGTCAACGCGTTGGTCAGGACCCTAGGCCTGGACGATGACCCCTTCTCAGAATAAAGGATACTCCCAAAAATCTTTTCTTTCTAAAACTTCTTCTTGTGACTTTTCAAGTCTAATTCTTTTATACATACTCATACTGGTATCCTTAAATGTAAGGCATGACATAAGAATGAAATAAACATTCAAAAGTATTTATAAAGGTTGTTGATCCTTCATGAATTTTCAACATAAAAATGGCATATAAGAATAACATAAAAATCTAAAATTTATGATCATATATCCAAATAATCATCTAAACTTTATCTAGAAAATAATTCTAAGCTAATAGATACTTACTATTCCAATTAATTATATATTAACTCTTTTATGGAATTAATCAAACATCTTGTGTGCGTGTTTTTGTGAGTTAAACCACTTTAATAAAGGGTTATATCAACTCACCTCAAAACTCCTTGAGCCAATACGTAGACCCCAGTCCAATTTATACCCATCAAACAATTGATTTTACAATAACATATACATTTTAATTAATTTTAAAGTTTTGCGCCTAAACACGGAACTTTACTATTGATATAAAGAAAGAAGGGAATTAATTGTTTAATTCTTACCTATTACTACTTGGGGCAATTGACAATAGAAAATTTTATATGCCTGAATTCACGAATAAACGATTTATAAAGAACCCTAGATTTTGTTTTCTTTCGTTGACCGAGTCGCTGCCCCTGTTTCGTAGTGGTCTGTTTCAATTTATCGTGTAAGACTTCTTAGCCTTCTGCTGAATGCACATTTTAGCTTTTTTTTTTGTTCTGTTAAGGCTTTTAGCCTTCAGGCTTTTTATTTATTTTGTTTTGTTTAAGGGGTTGCCTTATGGGCTTTAGGATTTTCCGTTCTCTTTTTTTTTCTCTTTTTAATTTAATTAGTAATTAATGATATTAATATTTCCTATATATATTCAATTATTTAAATGTGTGTATATATATATATATATATATATATATATATATATATTATTTTCACTATAATAATAATAATAATAATAATAATAATAATAATAATAATTTAGTTCTATAATTAGCGTGTCTCGAAACTTTTATAAATTTGAGGATTGTTACAATCTTCCCTCCTTAAAAATATTCGTCCTTCAATGTTGCTAGGGCCTTATTCTTACGCTAACAATCATTCCTTAGGTCCTTGAGCCTCTTAAGTTTTTTTTAGCACTACTCATTCTTCCAAGGGACTCAAAATTTTGGCTAACTCCCTAAATTTTCAAAACTTTCGGCAGAGTTTCCCTTGTAAATTAGACTGTCCAAAAAAATATTACTGTCACAAATTCCACAACTACATCAACAAAAACCAAATATACCATAACAATCTATTCATAGGCACCATACGCAGCTCATAAATTAATTACTCATACTCCGGCAAGGAGGTACCACAATAACTAACAAAAATCTAAAGCACAACAACTTTAGCACAAGTAAATCACTTTAATGAATTAAATATACTATGACATAACTAAATTACTAAAACAACTAAGTATAATCTAGGAAGGACAGAAACACTTGCTGACTTGTATTTAATAAATGAAATATGAATGTCAAACTAAACTTACGTTCAAATATCTTTTTCCTCAAATAAATATGGATATTTTTTCTTATATCTTCCTTGAACTCCCACGTAGCCTCTTTTGAATCATGATTACTCCACAAAACTTTTACCGATGCTATATCCTTTGTTCTCAACTTTCTTACTTGCCTATCAAGAATTTCTATAGGTACCTCTTCATAAGTCAAGCCTTCTTTAATTTCTATGGTATCAGTAGTTATTATATGCGGCTCATCATGAGTGTACTTTCTAAGCATAGACACATGAAAGACAGGATGAACAGAGGAAAACTCAACGGGTAGCGCTAGCTTATAAGCCACATTTCCTTTCTTTTCTAGAATTTCATTAGGTTCGATAAATCTAGGGCTAAGTTTCCCTTTCTTACCAAACCTCATAACTCATTTCATTGGTGAAACTTTCAAAAATACCTTATCACCAACCATGAACTCTAACTCACGATGCCTCTTGTCAGAATAAGACTTTTGACGACTCTGAGCCGCTTTAAGTCTTTCTCTAATTAGCTGAACTTTCTCCAAGGCCTCACAAACAAACTCTGGACCAATCAAAGACACCTCTGTTGGTTCAAACCAACCCACTGGAGACCTACATCTCCGCCTATACAACGCTTCATAAGGAGCCATATTAATGTTGGCCTGATAGCTGTTATTGTAAGCAAATTCTATAAGTGGCAAGTGATCATCCCAATTACCTCCAAAATATATAACACACGTACGCAACATATCTTCGAGAGTCTGAATGGTCCTTTCTGCCTGGCCATCGGTCTGTGGATGGAAAGCGGTGCTTAAATTGACCTTGGTACCTAATATTTCCTGAAATTCCTGCCAAAAATGCGTCGTGAACTGAGGGCCTCTGTCAGATATGATTGAAATTGGAGTACCATGCAATCAGACTATTCTTTGATGTACAACTATGCATACTGTTCTGTGGAATCTGTCGTCTTTACTGGTAGGAAATGCGCAGACTTTGTCAGTCGTTCTACAATAACCCAAATTGAATCATGTTTACAGTATGTGCGAGGTAGACCTACTACGAAATCCATATTTAATCATCTTCCACTTCCACTGTGGTATCTATATGTCTTGAGCTAGGCTACCAGGCCTCTGATGCTCGGCTTTGACTTGCTTGCAATTTAAATATTTAGCCACATGATATGCTACTTATTTCTTCATGCCTTTCCACCAATACAACTCTTTCAAATCTAGATACATTTTGGCACCACCTAGGTGGATAGAGTACCTCGAACTATGAGTTTCCTCCATTATGGCCTACTTAAGACCATCTACATTAGACACACATAACCGATCATTCAACTTTAAAACCCCATCACTTCCTAGAGTGAAAGCAGTAATTTCTTTGATTTTGACTCCTTCTTTTAATTTCACTAAGTACGGATCTTAGTCTTGCTTAGACTTAACATATGCAACAAGGGAGGATTACGCTAAGGCATAAGTAGTTTTATCTCCTTCTTCTGTCTCATCCAATCTAATTCCATCATTTGCTAGTTCTTGAATTTCTCGACCCAAAGATCGCCTTTGTACTGCAAGATGGGACAAGGCACCCATTTACTTCCTACTAAGTGCATTTACTACCACATTAGCTTTGCCTGGGTGATAAAGGATATTGATGTCACAATCTTTCAATAGCTCGAGCCACCTTCTCTGTCTCAAATTTAGTTCTTTTTGCTTGAAAATGTACTGGAGACTTTTGTGATCTGTAAACACTTCAAAATGCTCGCCATAAAGGTAGTGTCGCCATATTTTTAATGCAAACACCACTGCTGCAAGCTCTAAGTCGTGTGTGGGGTAGTTCTTTTCATGATTCCTTAACTACCTGGAAGCATAAACAATAACTTTTCCATTTTGCATAAGAACACAACCGAGAACAACTCTCGAGGCATCACAATACACTGTGAACCCACCCGAACCTGTCGGTAAGGTTAATATAGGTACAATGATCAACCTTTTATTTAACTCTTGAAAACTTTTCTCACAAGCGTCTGACCACTAGAACTTAACTGCTTTCTGAGTCAACTTAGTTAGTGGAGCTGCAAGTAAGGAAAAATCCTCTACAAACCTTCTATAGTAGCCAGCTAACCCCAAGAAACTCCTGATTTCGATTAGCGTTGTCGGCCTAGGCCAGTTCTTGACTGCTTCTGCCTTCAGAGGGTCTACTTTTATTCCTTCACTAGATACCACATGGCCTAAGAATGCCACTAACTGCAACCATAACTCACATTTTGAAAACTTGGCATGAATCTCATTCTCCTTCAAGGTCTGCAAGGCTATTCTGAGGTGTTATGCATGATCTTCCTTGCTCTTACAGTACACCAAAATATCGTCTATAAACACAATAATAAAGGTATCCAGGAATGACTTGAAAACTCTATTCATGATGTCCATGAATGCAGCTGGAGCATTTGTCAACCCGAAGGACATCACTAGTATTCATAGTGCCCATAGCGAGTTCTAAAGGTTGTTTTAGATATATCATCTTTTCTAATTCTCAACTGATAGTACCCCGACCTCAAGTGTATTCTTGAAAAGTACTTTGCACCCTGAAGTTGATCAAATAAATCATCAATTCTTGGCAGTGGGTACTTGTTCTTAATTGTAACTTTATTCAATTGTCGATAGTCGATACACATTCTGAGAGACCTATCTTTCTTCTTGACAAACAGGACTGGGGCACCCCACGGTGAAACACTCGGTCTGATGAAGCCCTTGTCAAGAAGGTCTTTCAACTGTTCTCTCAACTCATTAAGTTCTGCTGGAGCTATCCTATAAGGAGGTATAGATATAGGCTGAGTGTCTGGCATGAGATCAATGCCAAAGTCTATGATTCTTTCGGGAGGAAGTCCGGGAAGGTCATCTGGGAAAAATTCAGGAAATTCTCTAACAACTGGCACTGATTGAAGAGTTGGTGGTTCTGATTATGGATTAATGATGTGAGCCAAATAAGCGAGACACCCCTTACCGATCATTCGTTGTGCCTTAAGGAAATAAACATACCTACAAGCGATGCTGAACTACGCTTCCACTCTAAGACTTCTTCATTTGGAAATTGGAACCTGACTATCTTGGCATGACAATCTAACATGGCATAGCAGGAAGACAACCAATCCATACCCATGATCACATCAAAATCCACCATTTCTAACTTTATGAGATCAGCTTTGGTGTTGCGACCTTGGACTGAAACTATACAACCTCTATAGACTCTGGTTACTTTCACTGACTCGCCAACTGGAGTAGATACTAGGAATGACTCACTAAGTTGTTCAGGTTCTAGTCCAAGGTTAATTGCAAAGTATGAAGTCACATATGAAAACGTTGAACCTGGATCCATTATGGCATAAGCATTATGTGAGCAGACTAAAATTATACCTGTAATAACTTCTGCAGATGTCTCTGCACTCTGACGATCAAGTGTAGCAAACAGACGAGGTTGTCCCCCTCCCTGAGTAACTCGGTCTGCACCTCTTCTTGCTCCATGCCCGGTCTAATTATGAGAACCACGAGTCTGAGGTGGTGCAACTACAGTAGCTGAGGAACTAGAAGGACGGGCTGATCCACCACTGAAATTACGTCGCAACTTTGGGTAGTTGGCCTTTATATGATCAATGTCTCCATAGTGGTAGCAACCATGAAACCCGAGCTTGCACTGACCTGAATATTGCCGCTTACATGTTCCACAAAGACCTTGTTGGTGTTAATGTTGCTCAGCATGACTCTGTCTATGTGAGGATGGTGTCCTAAAATTTTGATTATGGCGAGACTGATTTCCATAACTCTGAGTACGTTTGAAGGAAGACCCGCCACCTGAATGATGACTGGACTGAGCTGGTGCTAATGACTCCTTATTAGAGGAATCCCTTCCACCTCCGCTGGATATACCATTAAACCTGCCTGTTGTCCGGGCTTTCTTGTTATGCTCTTTTTCTTCCCTCCTTAGTTGTCTGTATTTTTCTAAGTGCTTGGCAAATCCCATAATAGATGAGAATACTTTCATCCCTACTGCTGTAGCTGATGTCGTATCCTTAATGTGGTAAGATAAACCGCCAACAAACCTGCAAATCTTTGCCTTTTCAGTCTTAACCATGTGAGGAGCATGCTTAGCTAACCTTATGAATTCCATGTAGTACTCTTGCACACTTTTATTCACTTGCTTGAGCTGTTCGAACTCTGTAGCCTTAGTTTCCCTATCCTCTTCTGGGATAAAGTTATCCATGAAGTCCTCTTCAAATTCTTCCCAAGTAGGCGGACCATCATCTTTATCTCTTTCCTTTTCCCACATCTCAAACCAAGCGCCAGCCACATCTCTAAGCTGGTAAGCAGCCAGTTCCACAGCTTCATCATCAAGTGTTTTCATCACTCGGAGGGCTTTCTTGATACCCTCCATCCACAACCTTGGATCTCCATCAACTATAGAACCATGGAACACTGGAGGACTCAACTTCAAAAATTTATTCACTCTTGAGGACTCAGAATTGTTCTGTCTATCTTATTGAGGTAGAATCTCATCTCTTCTCCCGTTTTGGTTGGCCATAAAGGCTTTAAACATCTCCATAGCACTGTTGACAACATTAAACATCTGACCCACCTCGAGAGATATAGTTTCCTAAGCCGGAGCTGATATTGGGGGTGGTACTGGATCCTGAGGTACTGGATCATTATACTCCACCCTTTCTTCATGTTCAACCCGGGGTACTTGAACCCCATTTGTAGAGTTACCCTTCCTTTTAAGTTGAAGCCTTTTTATTTCTGCCTTGAGCCATAATAGTAGCAATAGTTTCTTGAGCAGCATCTTGAGTGTCGGGGTCCGAGTTGCGAGTACCAGCCATTTCTGCAAGTTTTGGATAAACGAATACATTAGATAATTTCTTAGAGGTAGGATCTACTGCACGATCTAAAGTATGAGAAAAATGAAACTTTTCCTAAATTTTGGTAGCCTCCTGTTTATAAGTATGACGCGTTTCATACCCATAAATATGATTCTACTAATACGGCTTTATAGACCCCTAGGACTCCATAAACCTGAGGCTCTGATACCAAGTTTGTCACTACCCATTTTCTGAACAAGCCGGGACCCGCACTCGATCACTAAGCATGACCGAGCGAACCATCTCTGCTTATCAAATCTATTATAACTCCAAACTTTATATGCAACAAGGCAATACTCTAACCAAATACTTTTGATTAATTTAAATATTTAAATAAATCAACTCCAAAACTTTGTTTGCAGTAAGCAATGAAATATTGTTAAGTTATTATAAAAAATATCTGAATCTTAACCCAACGACTATGTCTATGAAGCCTATACTGATAAACCGATGTACTGCTCAGGACATGAGATTTCTTGACCAGTTCTTTAAGTAAACAAAAAAAAATTGCTAAATAAAAATGACTCTAAGGAATACTCCACGAACCAAAGCGGAGCTCACCAATAGCACTGGAATGGAAGGAAGTCCTAACTGGTAGCCTGCTCGCCTGCAAATTTGGTTCCTACGTTGTACCGCAGACCAACGTAGGTTCCCAACAGAGAATGTCACTACCATCCATTGTACTCAGTGAGTCTCAACAACGGGGGGCGAAACTTTAATAATATATACATCACGAGCAAAGGTTCTAAATGCATGTAAAAAATAAAGCTTATAAGAATAATTCTAATATAATTGCATAATTGCAGTTTATGAATATTCTAAAAGAAATTCTTTTCTTTTTCTTTATTTAAAAAAAATACTTCTCTTTATACTTTGGGAGTTCCAACTATCCTGACTTAATTCTTTCTCAGTCACCGTGTGATCGGCACGGGTTCGATCCCAACCTGATCGAATAGGCCCAATCCACGATGTGCCACTCGCTTCATGGTTCTCAGCGCTCATGTCTCATACCTTAGCATGACTAAGTAAATTCTCAGCAACGAGGCCCTCGGCTCGTGTACTCCCTACTTTGGCATAAGTAGTTTCAGGAAGTTAACGCCTTGGTCAGGACCCTAGGCCTGGACGATGACCCCTTCTCAGAATAAAGGATACTCCCAAAAATCTTTTCTTTCTAAAACTTCTTCTTGTGACTTTTCAAGCCTAATTCTTTTATACATACTCATAATGGTATCCTTAAATGTAAGGCATGACATAAGAATGAAATAAACATTCAAAAGTATTTATAAAGGTTGTTGATCCTTCATGAATTTTCAACATGAAAATGGCATATAAGAATAACATAAAAATCTGAAATTTATGCACATATATCCAAATAATCATATAAACTTTAGCTAGAAAATAATTCTAAGCTAATAGGTACTTACTATTCCAATTAAGTATATATTAACTCTTTTATGCAATTCATCAAACACCTTGTGCACGTGCTTTTGTGAGTTAAGCCACTTTAATAAAGGGTTATATCAACTCACCTCAAAACTCCTTGAGCCAATACGTAGACCCCATTCCAATTTATACCCGTCAAATAATTGATTCTACAATAACTAGTGCATTTTAATTAATTTTAAAGTTTCTCACCTTAACACGGAACTTTACTGTTGATATAAATAAAGAAGGGAATTAATTATTTAATTCTTACCTATTACTACTTAGGGTAATTGATAACAGGGAATTTTATATACCTGAATTCATGAATAAGTGATTTGTAAAGAACCCTAGATTTTTTTTTCTTTGGTTGACCGAGTCGCTGCCTCTGTTTCGTAGTGGTCTGTTTCAATTTATCGTGTAAGATTTCTTGGCCTTCTGCTGAATGCACGTTTTAGCTTTTTTTGTTTTGTTCTGTTAAGGTTTTTAGCCTTCAGGCTTTTTCTTTCTTTTGATTTGTTTAAGGCTTTGCCTTATGGGCTTTACGATTTTCCCTTCTCTTTTTTTTTTCTTTCTCTTTTTAATTTAATTAGTAATTAATGATACTTATTCTTAGTAATTAGTAATATTAACAATGTTAACATTCCCTAATTATATATTTAATTATTTAAATGTATGTGTATATATATATATATATATATATGTATGTATTAGTTTTTTTCACTATAGGCAAGAAAAATAAAATAATAATAATAATTTTGTTCTATAATTGGCGCGTCTCGAAACTTTTATAAATTTGAGGAGTGTTACATAAGTGATTCCTATCTCGTTTCTTTCAATCTTTCACTTCATCTTACAAGAATTCAACCAAAAATCTAGAGTTTTCATGGTGAAAATTGGGGGTTCGGGTAGAATTAGAGATTTTTGTATAATTGAAACTTAGACCTCCATTTGAGGTCGAATTTCGAAACTAATTACATATTCGGGCTCAGGGCTGAATGGGTAAATGGGATTTGGTCTGAACCTTGAGTTTTGATCAAGCGGGGCTGGGGTCGATTTTTGACTTTTGGAAAAAAATGTTGGGGAACTTATAATTATGTATTAGAATTGATTTCTTTAATTGATGTTATTAAGTTAATTATGACTAGATACAACTGGTTCAGAGGTAGAAATTAGAGGAAAAGCGGTAATTGAGCAGTAAGTGGCATGTGGATCGAGGTAAGTATTGTGTCTAACTTTGACTCAAGGGATAAGGGATCCCCGACTTAATTAATATGTGATACACATGTGTGTGGTGTATAGCTTAGGTGACAAGTACATATGCATCGCCAATTTATCTTTTTGACCGTTCCCTTCCCGTTCTTAATATATTATTCCCTGCCTTAACTGCTACATGCTTCACTAGTATTTTCATGCTTAATTGCCACTTGTTAGATATAGTTTTTCATCATTGAAGGTATTAGATATTCCGTAGTTTCATTGTCTCATATTATTGGCTCAAGTCGATTCATCGATGTTTTATGGTATATTTTGGTTTGGTTTTCCTGAGTACTATAATTTGAGTGAAGTTTCATAATTGTACAGTTTTCTGTTTGTTTTGGTTAAGGTTTAAATATTGTGGGAAATTTTGAGCTAAGTTGTGAAATTTCTATTTTTATTGTGTGATGCTACTGATATGGTGGAATCGGGTTACACGTCGCAATAGGAGAAATAAGGGTGATATATTGAGGAGGAATAAGTGTGAAATACTATTATATGGTGGAATCGGGTTACGCGCCGCAACATGAGTAATATGGGTGGTATATTGAGGAGGAATAAGGGTGAATTAGTATGGTAGGTTCGGATTGCACACCGCAAGAAGAGGAATAAGGATGAATTGATATAGAGTAATAAGGGTGAATAATCATATTCATATTGGTAATATGGTGGGATCAGGATGCGCACCGCATCAGTTTATGTGTTTATGTATCTTTCTTCTACTGTGAAGTTATTCTGTAATATTGCATTTTACTTAAGGATCGGTTATAGTTGGGTTCTGATGAGATAATTGAGTTATGTATTCGTTCCTTGCAAGTTACAATTTTATTTTGTTCCGTTCTTCTTTCTGCTTTACTATACACTGTATGCAGGTTTTATTGTAATTGCCCCGCTGTAGCCTCGTTACTACCTCGTCGAGGTTAGGCTCGGCACTTACCAGTACATGAGATCGGTTGTACTGATACTGCACTCTGCACTTTCTGTGCAGATTTTGGAGCATGTAGTGGCTGATTGAGAGGTTGGCTTCAGGTTATGCAATGTGGAGACCCAAGGTAGTCCTGCTGGCGTCCACAGGCCCTTGCGTTCCCTTCTACTTCTCTACTTTACTATTTTCCTTATTTACCAAAAAATTACAATTTCTTTTAGATTGATATTTGTAGAAAATCATAGTATGTTCGTAGATTGTGACATCGAATTCTGGGTAGTAGTAGTAGTAGTAGTAGTAGTAGTAGTTCTGGCAATAGTTTATAAATAAAGAAGTTGTTTACTTACTTCCGCAATTATGATCATTGGTTTTAACTTGATTACTTTTATTCACTGAATCATAAAAGAAATTGGTTAGTAATACTCTAACATTGACTTGCCCAGTAAGTGTGATGTTAGGCGCCATCACGGTCCCGATGGTGGGAATTCTAGGTTGTGACAATTAGTTCATTAACCCCACATACTACAACTTAGTGCCACATGTATGACCTATTTCCAATCACACAATATATTTGGACTTATAACCACTTGCAAGAAAGCTTAGGAATAGGACTTACTCGGGTAGATGATAACCTAGTGGGTAGCTTCCTTGATTCTTGAATGCTTGGGCAAGATTGGATGATTAGGATGCTGGGCTCCCTCCTCCTCTCTAAAATGCTCATACCACTCTCTAAACTCTCCAAAAAATCATTCCAAATGAAGACCCAAATGTTATTTATCAAAATGGGGTCGGGTTAAAAGAATAAAAAATGGACCCTCCGACTCGGGTATGCGATCGTAGAAATGGCCGCATAACAGATGTGCGTCCTGCAAAATGGTGGTACAATTGATGCTCAGAACTGGGGTATTTCTGGTTGGATCTGCGGCAGGTCTGCTCTGTGGTCGCAGAATGCACCGCAGACCTGATTTGCGATCGCACAATGCGTCGCATAATGGTTCTTAAGCTTGACTTCTGCTTCACTCATTACATCGCTTGAATGTTTGATCGATGAATAAATAAGAAAACAAATCTTGAAGTTTAATTGACTACATACTCTATTATAATAAGTGACAAGATGCTCCAAGATGTGTACAATCGACATAGCCTTGAATATTTTATTCTCGAATAAAGTACTAATAAGGTGATCGCCAAAAAGTCATTGAAAATTATGTATGTGTGCGTGTGTGTAGGTGTGTATGTATATAAATACAAAATTAATTAAATATTGAATATTACAATTTAGGATGGTGAATCAATTAAATATTATGTACATATATGTATATATACATACACAGATAGGATATAATGTCTATATAAAAGTAATTAAAAATACACACACACACTATATATATATATATATATATATATATATATATATATATATATGCTATTTGTATAAATTGACTAAAACCGACCGAATTTGGTCAGAAAAATTTAATTAAAATATATTTCGGTTGATAAATTATATATACATGTAATTTTTGTTATATTAAAAAGTCAATTTCCTTGGGCGGGAAAAAAAATTTCAAATATACATTTGAAACGTATTAATTAAAAATTATATTGGCAGATAATATGGAAGTATGACCGGGTCTTGGCCAAAGATTGACCAATTTCCAACCGAAATTGGTCGGAATTTGGTCATCTTTGTTGTGAAACCACTATTTCCGTTGTCAGAAATATTTTCTTTGACTTTTGTGACCAACTTACTTATTTTTCGACCGATTTCGGTCGGTATTCTGTGGACGGATTTTGCTAGTTTTTAGTAAAATGCTAGATTTTATGGTACTCCCCTATTCCAATTTATTTGAATCTTTTTGACTGGGCACGAAATTTAAGAAAAAAATGAAAACTTTTAGAATTTGTGGTCCTAAACAAGTCAAAAGAGGTCCAGAGTATTTTTGTGGTTATAAAAGTTTCTCATTAATGGTAGAATTTGAAGTTTAAGCTAAATTGTTTCTGAATTTAGAAAAGGGTCATTCTTTTTTGAACGGACCAAAAAGAAATAGGTTCACGTAAACTTGGAACGGAGGGAGTAATAAACTTGAAACATAACGACGAATATTCAATACCTTATGTTCGCTTCTTTCCAAACCTATAATTAGCATGATCATATATAGAGTCAAACCTTCACTATCCCAACTTGACAACTGGAGCACTTAATTCGTTCGTTACTGAACCACTCATTCTCAATTTTTTTCAGTTTTGGTCAATAGTGACTCGAAGAAAGGAAAAAAGAAAAAAAATGAAAATAGAAGAGTTTAGTTGAGCAGACTTTTCCTTAGTGCTTCATCAACAAGACGACAATGTTTATAAATAACTTTGACTATTTTGAACATCAAATCAAACAAGACAAGAAAGTAATTTATAAGTTCTTGTTTGTTCTTAGACTAAGCACAAAAATCAGTTAAATTTGCACCGCATCATTTTCATGAACGTGTTACACCTTTTTCCAATTGTATGTTGATAGTACAATACTTGGCACAATTTGTTTTCTAGCATACCATCTTTTTTTTCAGTTTCTGGTGCTTAATTAACGTTTGTTTCCATCTTTGTCATTCCAGGGATATTCAGTTCCTAGTAAAATCTCCCCGGCAACCTAAATTTTAGTTCTGCTTTAACCTGCTAATGTTCTGACAACAACAACAGATCCAGTCTAATCCCACAAGCGCACCCTGAGAAGGGTAGTGTGTACCCTTACGTAGAGCTGCTAATGTTCTGAATATTAGAAACATTTTGAACATACAAAAAACTTAAGGACTTCACCAAGACTCAGAATAATGGCTGTTGCATCAACTGAGAAAGTTATTCTTGGTTCAATAGCCTTTGCTATTTTTTGGGTATTAGCAGTTTTTCCTGCTGTTCCATTTATGCCTGTTGGAAGGACAGCAGGTTCACTCCTCGGTGCTATGCTTATGGTCGTATTTCGCGTCTTGACACCCGATGAAGCATATGCTGCTATTGATCTTCCAATTCTAGGCCTTTTATTTGGAACAATGGTTGTAAGCATTTATCTAGAAAGAGCAGACATGTTTAAATACTTGGGAAAATTATTGGCTTGGAAAAGTATGGGAGCTAAAGATTTACTTTGCAGAATCTGTTTGATTTCTGCTATTTCCAGTGCATTTTTCACTAATGATACTTCTTGTGTTGTGTTAACTGAGTTTGTACTTAAAATTGCTAGGCAACAAAATCTCCCACCTCATCCATTCCTTTTAGCTCTTGCCTCGAGTGCAAATATTGGATCTTCAGCAACTCCTATTGGAAATCCTCAGAACTTAGTTATAGCAGTACAGAGCAAAATAACATTTGGGAAGTTTTTATTTGGTATACTTCCTGCAATGCTTGTTGGAGTTGTTGTTAATGCTCTATTATTGCTTTGCATGTATTGGAATTTGTTGTCTGTTCATAAGGATGTAGAAAATGGTGCTGTAGAATTAGTTGAAGAAGAAATCTCTCATCGCTTTTCGCCAGCAACTATGTCACATGTTAATTCATTAGATTCTCAGGAACAGTTTACCTTGGATTCAATTAATACCAGTGGTCTAATAAATCATGATGAAACACTTGACAATCGCGCGAAAGATTCAAATGAAGTACCAAATGATGGATCACTTCAACTGAGGGACAAGAATGTTTGTTTGAAGAGTGTCGATGGATGTGAAGATCAAAACTTCACAAAGGAGAATTTGGCTGCTATAAGGAAAAGATTGTTATGGAAAATATGTGTTTATTTGGTTACAATTGGAATGTTAATATCGTTGTTGATGGGTTTGAATATGTCATGGACTGCTATTACAGCAGCACTTGCACTTGTGGTTCTTGATTTCAAAGATGCCAGACCATGCTTAGAAAAGGTAAAATGATGAGTTTTCATTCCTTCATGTTGTCACAGCAAGTTCAATAATCACATTTTTCACTTATGGATTTAACTTATATATAGCGGCAGACAGACTACAATGTAAAGAATTTTTATACAACCACTTCATTTTAACATGTTTTAACCGTCTATATTCCTTTTTTCTAGGTTTCTAGACCAACTTATCTATCCAGAAACTAAACTATTTACCTACTTATATAGAAATTAAACATGTTCACTCTGTTGTTTCAACTATACAGGTGTCCTATTCTCTGTTGATATTCTTTTGTGGTATGTTTATCACAGTTGAGGGCTTTAACAGAACAGGGATTCCAAGTGCTTTCTGGGAATTAATGGAACCACATGCCAAGATAGATCATGCTGGTGGTCTAGCAGTTCTTGCTGTTGTCATATTAGTCCTCTCAAATTTGGCTTCAAATGTGCCTACTGGTTTGTGACACTGAACTTGGATTTCCTACCCCCAAATACTATATATCTTCTCCCTTTTTTTTTGTCGTTCTCTCTTACTCTCATTTCGTCTACCATCTGCTTCATAAGATACAACTGTCAGCGAATTAGTATATCTAAATTTGACAGTAATGGTGCTCTGAGATAGCCAACATGGGAAAAAAAATATGAAAAGAGATTCAGTGCCTATGCCTTCACAGTAGTTTGGAACAGATCAACCTAAGAATACATATGGGATTAGTTTACTTTGAGCTGAAGCCTCCCAATATATAGGATCTTTTCTTAGAACTCTGTAGAGTCAACAAAAAATTTCTCCTTTTATTTTACTGATTTGTTTAGTCAAGAACCATGGCATTAAATTAACCAATTAACCTTCTTTTTACAAGTAAACATGCATAATTTTTCCTTGCCCTGACATAGCAAATTGAAATGATACCATATATCCAAATTCATGAACAGTTTCTCTGTTTGACTGGTTTACGTAAAATGACACAAGAGATGCATGCTGGATGAAATTGAACAGACTGCATTTAATTTCAACAACTTCAGTGCAGTTAAAGCCAAAAGGAGATTTAATAAAACCTTCTACTGCTTCCTCAAGTGTTCATCCAATAGCTTAGAAGGTTGGAACCTTGAATATCTCTTCTCACCTCAAAATATCACCGTCTATTGAAGTTCAGTTATTGGCCCGCCAATTTTGATAATTGTATTAAGTGATAAATAACTCACCATTTAACTAAGTGCACCATTTAACCTCTTAGGAACATGGTACCAGCAAATAATATTAGATTAATTTTAGAAAATATATACATAAAATACCGAGTTTGACGGAAAGAGCATGGGTTCACGTGCTCCATATATAAGACTATAAATCCGCCACTGATTTGCCCATATTGCTCTTATTGTGACTACTTTAGTTAATTTGGCATTCCATACTTGTGTCTCATAGGTGTCAAGTTCTTGTAGTTCAATGGCCATGAATTAGGTAGAGGTAGCAAATGAGCAGGTTGATCAAGTTTGAGCGGGTGGAATAAGGGTTGGGGAAAATGGGTTGACCTAGAATTTTTCACCAACAAGCTTTTTGGCCTCTCAAATTGTTAATAAACTCTTCATCTTAGGAATTTCATAACTTTCTTGAATCAGTTTTGACCCGCTTTCAACCCATTTAATTGCAAGTTAAAGACAGGTCGATCCATATTACCTCATATCTTAAATGGACAGTTTGAATACGAGTCTAACGATCTTGGTTTGAATTTCTACGACTATTTAAGCCATATATCATCCAATATATGCATGAATTTCTGGATTGATGTTAAAAAAGTAATTTGTCCATTTGGTCTTATAGTTCTATTGCTTGGAGGGCGAGTAGCAGCATCAGCAGCAGCAATATCTCCAGCTAGTGAGAAGAAAGCATGGCTCATCTTAGCCTGGGTTAGCACTGTGGCAGGGAACCTTTCACTATTAGGCTCTGCAGCAAACTTGATAGTATGTGAACAAGCTCGTCGCGCTCAACCCTTTGGCTACAATCTCTCTTTCTGGAGTCATCTCAAATTTGGAGTTCCCTCTACTCTAATTGTTACAGCTATTGGTTTGACACTTATCAGAGGTTGAAATCTGTAATTTAGTATATGCTTGTGAGATGGTGATACTAATTCAGTCAAGTCAGCACTTAATCTATAAATAATTTTATTTTTGTTTTGTTGTTTTGAGTATTCAAAAAATTCAAAAACACAAAAATAAGTTCATCTTAATAATAATAATAATAATAATAATAATTATTATTATTATTATTATTATTATTATTAAGGTTTTTAGTATTTTTATAATGTATTACTTTAATTCTACTAGGATTTTAATCTATTTATCGTCACTTTTATTTTAGTTCAAAAATACCAAAAAAATACTTTTGTGTCATAATATAGTCTTTTTAATTAATTAGGATTGGTTTCACATTTTTATGGCATGTTATTTTAGAAAAAAATTAATATTTTAGCCAATTTGCAAGACTTGTAAAGTTAGAAGGGCCCCAAATCTAAACCCAAAACCCTTCAACTCAGCAGCCAAACATCTCTAACCCTTGAGCCCAATTCGTCTGACCCGCCCCATGACCCTCTAACCCATCAAACCTCTTGATTAAATCTCAACCCTTCATTCTTCTCCATCAATGGATTATATTCCCCCAACCCTTCATATAAAAGCTCATTATAACACCCCAAACCTAACCCTAACTTTTCAAATCCAACTGCACCTCACCCTAATCTCGTCTTCACTCTTATGCCGCAACAACACCCCAAACCCCACCCCCTCCCTCCCCAGAATCTAGACCCACCCGCACATGGTCCCCTTCTCTCTTCCTCTTCCATGTAGCCCTAGCCTAACAAGCTTCTGACAAAATATTCCTCATTCTCCTCACGATTTCTTTACGCGCTCATGCTCTCTAGGTTGGATTCGTGCTTAATGGGAGCCGTAAGATTCAGAGTTAAAAGCTCAATCTTAGCCTTCCATTTCTCATAAAAACAAACCTATAAAAGGAGGAGTTTCTTTTCTGAGAGGGGAAGAAGGTTCGAGAGGTAGGGAAGAGGGGATTTCCAGATTTCTTTTTTGGAGGAGAGACAGAAAATCGGGACTGAATTTCGGGGATTCAGAGGAAAAATTAAGGGTTTTAGTTGGGTGTTTCATTTTTCCTTTTGAATTTTTCGAGTTCAGATACACCAACAAAATTTTCAGTTTCTTCTTTTCATTTTTCGGACTCTTCTTTCGATTTTTTAGTTTATGTTTCAGAAGAGATATAAAAAATTCCGGGATTTCATCCTTCTTCCTGATTCTGGTTCTTAACAATGGAGCTCGATTAAGGTTGAAGCTGCTATTCGAGGATTGTTCAAAGGTCGCATTTACGGTTCCAATTTCAATTTGTGGTTGTTTGTTCGATTGGATATTTGGATTCGAAGCTCTATACCAACTGATTTCTCAATGCATTAAAGGAAAGCAATTTAAGGTCCATCTCTCTTCTTTTATCTCGCTTTTTTTAGTTGAATCCAAAATATGAATCGAGCCTTAATTAAATAGGATTCGGGAATACCTAACTTATTTGGTTCTTAATTAAGTACTAATAGAAGTTGGCTTAGCCGAAATTTATAGGACCTAATTAGATCGATCACTCTATATGCTTCAATGCTCTTAGCTGTTATTATGTGTTTGAAATGCAATTTGAGTTCTGAATCTCTTGATTCGAAATGAAAGTTTGGTTCGATTTTATGATTGTTAAATAAGCATGAATCAGTTATGCATGCTCTTATGGAGATTTGCTAGGTTATCTGATTTCCTAGTACGAGTAGTATTAGTGTCAAAACATTTAGGTCGTAGTTAAATTGTTAGAGTCGTATGCTTGCTCGTCAATGTCCAAATTGTTCTGTTTTCTTTCTTTGGACAGTCATAGCAAATTGTACTTGAATTCTTTTTCCATCAAAAGACTTATCACTTAAATTTAGGAAGTTTGAAATGGCTGTTTTAATCTTTTAGAGTTACATGAGTTTAGTGAGTCCGTTTGGGGTTATTTAGCACAAGTTGTCGTTGACTTTGTTTATGGTCTCATTGAGCATTCTGTGGCTTTCCTCATGTTCTGGTTTGCTTGACTTCTTATATGTTCGACTGAGGAACGTCAGACTTCATGATTGTTAGTTGAAAACTTGAATTGTTGGCGCATTTTCTGTGCAATTTTTTTCAGAAAAATCCTTGCATGCTCTCTTGATTTCGAGCATGACTATTAGGTTCCTCGTGGCATCAAGCATGTTTATTAATGATTAAAACTAGAATATTAGACTCTTTTCTTGATATGAAGATTGTTGGAAATGTTAAGCGATATGGAGACTATTTGTTTCTTTTAACAAACTAAAGAGAAGTGTCTCAAATATTCGATTTTGATAGTTTTGTTCAGACAATACTAGGGACATTTAACTTAATCTAAAATCAAAGCTCCCAGTCCGTGTTTTTAAATGTTTGCATTCCTAGTGCATGTCACGATCCAATTCCCAAACCCGATTGTGATGGCGCCTCTCATGAGGACAAGGCCAGCCAAACAAAACAAAATACCTCTTTTAACAATTAATTAACATAAGCAAATCTAAAATATGATTAAGATAGCCATAATTGCGGAAAAAACCATAATTGCGGAAACAACGATAATAACAAGGGGAAACCATCCCGACACAGCCCAAACCGGGGTATCACAAGTCATGAGCTACTATAGAATCTGCTATGAATCTACAAAGTATAAAGTTCGACACAATAGTCTGAAGAAAACATAAATGATAAAGGATAGGGGAGACATGGGGCTGCGGATGTCAACAGCTACCTCGTAACTCCAAATCACTGCCTGGTCTGGAAGGATCAGCGCTCAAGAGTGGACTCTGCTATGCCTAAATCTGCATACACGGTGCAGGGAGTAATGTAAGTACTCCGACCTAGAGAGTAATAATTATAAATAATGACTGAAAGCATGAAAACACATAAAGGCACAAAGCAATTCTATATCAGGCAGTAAATCACTTAAAGCAGTAAAACCGTGAAGAATCAAATGAAAACTACTTTTAAAAACAACAGGTAAATCAGCTAAAACAACAGGTAAATAGTAAGTAAAAATCTGCTCCTCGGGCCCAGTATCAATCGCTCAGAACAGTATCAGCCCCTCGGGCTAAGTATCAGTCACTCAGCATAGTATCAGCCCCTCAGGCTCACTCTCAGATCATATGGGTACCCGCGCTCACTGTGGGTGTGCAGACTCCGAAGGGGCCCCTTACGGCCCAAGCACTATATCAAGCCACCTCGTGGCATCATCACTCAGAACTCGACCTCACATCACACGACCTCCCATCACTCAAGCCACCTTGTGGCATATAAAGTATCTCACAATCACTCAGCGCATTCTCACATATGGCCTTCGGCCTCACTCAGTCCAAAAATCATCACAAGCCCCTCGGGCATCAGTAAAACAGTAGTGCTCAGCCCAAAAAAAAATTGAAAATATCATTTAAGTCTCAAATTCAAGTAAAAGTGGCTGAGTTTGTAAAATAGTAGAAATCAATTGGATTGAGTTCAAGTAATTATGCCAAAATAGTGAGGAAACAATGATAAAAGTCCACGAATGATTCAAGTAGTCGGCATGAAGTCCAAATACGGAAATAAGTCCAAATCATGAGGATAACAAACAAGTCTTAGTCAAATACGCGGTAAAAACATCAATCGGGACGGACCAAGTCACAATCCCCAAGAGTAAACAACCCCACGCTCGTCATTAAGCGCGTGTTTCACCTCAATATTGCACTACGTTGTACAATCTGGGATTTTAAACCCTCAGGACATCATTTACAATCACTACTCACCTCAAGCCGGCTAAAACTCTAGCTCGCTATGCCCTTGCCTCTCAAATCGGCCTCCTCGCGCGTCGAATCTGACCAAAACCACAACGAATACGTCATAATATGCTAAGGGAATAAAACCCAATCGAAAATAATCGAAAAACATCGAAAATCCCGAAATATGCAAAACTCGAGCCCCGAGCCCACTTCTCGAAACTAATTTTTTTTAACATCAACGGGTTTCTTATCTCGCCACGAGTTTATACATATCAAAAACACATGAATCGGAGTTTATTTGACCCTTCAAATCCCCAATTTTCGCTCTCTTAAGTTAAAGCCCTAAACCACTATTTTTGTCCATTAATTTCTTAAGTTTTCAGTCCTAATCCATGAAATATCACCATAGAATCGTGTTTTGGGTCCAAAAGTCCATACCTTATCGAATATCCTTGAAATCACTCTTCAAAATCACCCACAATTCTCCAAGTCCGAAGTTAGAAATTATAAAACCTCCAAAATTCGCGAAGAAGAACTTAAATACCTTCTGCCCAGGCAAAATCGCATCTGCGGTCCAAAATCCGCCTCTGCGGTAACGCTTCTGAAATCTATAATCCGCATCTACAGAACTTCATTAAATCCGCCTGGCCACATCTGCGGCTCCCAATCCGCATCTGCAGTTCCAACTTTACTCCCCGAACCCGCATCTGCAATCGCATCTGCGGCTTCGCAGATGCGGCTCTTCGTCTGCTTCTGCGGAAATAGCTGCCCCCGACCAAACTCGCACCTGTAGCCTCCCCTTCGCACCTGTGTCCCCTTTTTGCAGGTACGGAAATACCAACAACAACAAAGTTTTTGCAATGACACAAGTCCAAATTCTTCCCGTTAGCCCTCTAAAATCACCCCGAGGCCCCTGGGACCTCAACCAAAAGCACCAACACCTCCTAAAACCTCATTGAAACTTGTTCCAATCATCAAAACACCTCAAACAACACTAAAACCATCAAATTACATCAGATTCAAGCCTAAGTTCTTCTAAAACTTCCGAAACACGCATTTGATAAAAAACCCAACCAAACCACCTCCGAATGACCTGAAATTTTTGCATACACATCCCAAATCACATAACAAAGCTACAGCAACTCTCAGAATCACATTCTGACCCTCGGATCAAAATCTCACCTATCAATCGGAAAACGCCAAAATACTAACTTCGCCAATTCAAGCCTAATTCTATATCGGACCTCCAAAATCACTTTCGATCACACTCCTAAGTCACAAATCATCCCCCGAAACTAGCCGAATCATTGGAATTCATATTTGAGCCCTCTAACATATAAGTCAACATCTAGTTGACTTTTCCAAACTAAGCATTCCTTAAAGAGACTAAGTGTCTCATTTCCTTCTAAAATCAATCCAAACCAACTCGATCACACAAGACACTGATAATGAAGCATAAAGAAGCAGAAAATGGGGGAAACGGGGCATTAACTCACGAGACAACGGATCGGGTCATCACATCCTCCCCAATTGAAACAAACGCTCATCCTCGAGGGGGTTAAGAAACATACCTGAAGCCTCAAACAGGTGAGGATATCAGCTCTCCATCTCCCGCTCGGTCTCCCAAGTAGCCTCCTCCACGGGCCGACCTCTCTACTGCACCTGCACCGAAGCAACATCCTTTGACCTCAACTTTCGAACTTGACAATCCAAAATGGCTGCTGGCTCTACATCATAAGTCAAATCACCCTCCAACTGAATCGTACTGAAATCCAGAACATGGGACGAGTCTCCAATATATTTTCGGAGCATAGAAACATGAAAAACTTGATGCACGCTTGATAGGCTGGGTGGAAAGACAAGCTCATAAGCCACCTCCCCAATCCTCAGAAGTACTTCAAAAGGCCCAATGAACCGCGGACTCAATTTCCCTTCTTTCCGAATCTCATAACACCCTTTGTGGGTGAAACCTTCAACAGGACCTTCTCACCAACCATGTTGGACACATCTCGAACCTTCCTGTCTGTATAACTCTTCTAACGCGACTGCGCTGTACGAACCCTCTCTTGAATCAACTTTACCTTCTCTAAGGCATCCTGAACCAAATCTGTCCCAAATAGCCTAGCCTCGCCGGGCTCAAACCAACCAACTGGAGATCTACACCACCTCCCATATAACTCCTCGTACGGAGCCATCTGAATGCTCGACTGATAATTGTTGTTGCAGGCAAACTCTTCAAGCGGCAACAACTCATCCCAAGAACCTCCAAAATCAATAACACAGGCACGCAAAATGTCCTCCAATATCTGAATCGTACGCTCGGACTGCCCGTCCTTCTGAGGATGAAATGTTGTGCTCAACTCCACCTATGCACCCAACTCTCGTTGAAAAGTCCTCCAAAACTGAGTACCTCTATCTGAGATGATAGACACTGGAACACCATGCAATCGAACAATCTCCCAGATAAAGATCCTTGCCAGCCGCTCCGAAGAATAGGTAGTACACACCGGAATGAAGTACGTGAACTTGGTCAGCCGATCCACAATCAGCCAAATTGAATCGAACTTCTTCAAAGTCCGAGGAAGACCAATCACAAAATCCATAATGACTCTCTCCAACTTCCACTCAGGAAAAATCATTCGCTGAAGTAAGCTACCCGGTTTCTGATGCTCATATTTCACATGCTGACAGTTGAGACACCAAGCCACAAATCCCACA
The DNA here is from genome assembly GCA_026770625.1 of Nicotiana glauca. Lineage (NCBI taxonomy): Eukaryota > Viridiplantae > Streptophyta > Magnoliopsida > Solanales > Solanaceae > Nicotiana > Nicotiana glauca. The sequence continues at coordinate 45,993 of MU741356.1, forward strand.
ATATCTTTCTTCATTCTTCTCTACCAATAGTGCTGCCTCAAATCCTGATACATCTTTGCGGCACCTGGATGAATGGAATACCGCAAGCTATGGGCCTCCTCCAATATCAACTCCCGAAGCCCATCCACATTGGGCACATAGATCTGGCCCTGCATCTTAAACACACCATCCTCACCAATGGTCATGTCTCTAGCATCATCATACTGAACCCTGTCCTTAAGGACAAGCAAATGCGGATCATCATACTGACGCTCTCTGGTGCGATCATATAAGGAAGACTGAGAAACCACACAAGCCAACACTCGGTTGGGCTCCGAAATATCTAATCTCACAAACCAATTGGCCAAAGCCTGAACATCACCTATAAAGGGTCTCTCCCCAGTTGGAATGTACGCCAAACTTCCATACTCACTGCCTTTTGGCTCAAGGCATCATCCACTACATTGGCCTTTCCCGGATGATACAATATGGTGATGTCATAATCCTTAAGCAACTCCAACCATCTATGCTGCCTCAAATTAAGATCCTTTTGCTTGAACAAATGTTGAAGGCTGCGATGATCAGTGAATACCTCGCAAGATACGCCATACAAGTAATGCCTCCAAATCTTCAATGCATGAACTATGACAGCCATCTCCAAATCATGAACAGGGTAGTTCTTCTCGTGGGGCTTCAATTGACGAGACGCATAAGCAATCACTCTACCCTCCTACATTAATACACAACCAATCCCAACTCTCGAAGCATCACAATACACTGTATAAGAACCTGAAGCTGATGGCAAAACCAATACTGGAGCTATGGTCAAAGCTGTCTTGAGCTTCTGAAAGCTCTCCTCGCACTCGTCCGACCATACAAATGGAGCACCCTTATGATTTAACTTGGTCAAGGGCGATGCTATAGAGGAAAATCCCTGAACAAACCGGCGATAATAACCCGCCAAACCAAGGAAACTATGAATCTCTGTGGCTGAGAACGGTCTAGGCCAACTCTAAACCGCCTCTATCTTCTTTGGATCGACCTGAATACCCTCGTTGGACACCACGTGTCCCATGAACCGAGCCAAAACTCGCACTTGGAGAACTTTGTATAAAGATTCTCCTCCCTCAACATCTGCAATACAACTCGCAAATGCTCCCCGTGCTCCTCCTGACTACGCGAATACACCAGAATATCATCAATGAAAACAATAACGAATGAATCCAGATAAGGCCAAAATACACTATTCATCAAATGGATGAACGCTGCTGGGTTATTGGTCAGCCCAAAAGACATAATAAGAAACTCATAGTGACCATATCTAGTCCTGAAGGCTGTCTTAAGAATATCTGAATCCCTGATCTTCAATTGGTGATAGCCCGAACGGAGATCAATCTTGGTGAACACCCTCGCTCCCTAAAGCTGGTCGAATAAATCATCAATACAAGGCAGAGGGTACTTGTTCTTCACTGTTACCTTGTTTAATTGCCTATAATCTATGCACACTCTCATTGTGTATTCCTTTATCTTCACCAACAGAACCGGCACACCCCATGGTGACACACTATGCCGAATGAACCCCTTATCTAGGATTTCCTGAAGCTGATCTTTCAATTCTTTCAACTCTGCTGGTGCCATACAATATGATGGAATGGAAATGGGCTGAGTGCCCGACACCAGGTCAATACCAAATTCAATATTCGTGTCCGGTGGCATGCCCAAAAGGTCTGCAGGAAATACCTCGGGAAACTTCCTCACAACTGGAATAGAATCAATGGTAGGAGTCTCAACTCCAACATCCCTCACAAATGCCAAATATGAAAGACAACCCTTCCCAATCATATGCTGGGCCTTTAAGAAAGAAATCACTCTACTAGGAACATAATTAGTCACACCACGCCACTCGATCCTCGGTACACCCGGCATAGCCAAAGTGATTGTCTTGGCATGACAGTCTAGAATAGCATGACACAGAGATAACCAATCTATGCCTAAAATAACATCAAAGTCCACCATGCTCAATAGCAATAGATCAACTCGGGTCTCCAAACCCCCAATAGTCACAACACATGACCGGTACACATGGTCTGCAATAATATTGTCACCCACCGAGGTAGATACATGAACATGTAAGGCAAGACACCCTTGGGACGTACCCAAATAATGAGCAAAATATTAGGACACATAAGAATAGGTGGAACCGGGATTAAATAGGATAGAGGCATCTCTGTGGTGAACTGAAATAATACCTGTAATGACAGAATCTGAAGCAATGGCATCTGTCCTGCATGGAATAGCATAAAAATGGGCCTGGGCACCGCATGATCGACCTTCCTTTCTGGGGCAACCCCTGGCTGGCTGACCTCCTCCCCTAGCTGGCTGGGCGGGTGGTAAAGTAATCGGAGCAGAAGACGAGGGCTGACCTCTCTGCTGAGATGAACTGGCAATACGACGAGGACAATGCCTCCAAACATGCCCAAGCTCTCCATACTCAAAACAACTCCCAAGTGCTGGAGAAGGGGACTGAAGGGGACTGAAGGGAACCCCTCGCATCGGAGTGACCAGCTGATGCGCTCAGCATAGAAGAACCTTGAGCTGATGGGGCACGAGATGAACTCTAGGCTGGAAGGGCGCTAAGTGAAGGCTGACCCTGCTGAGAACCATGATAACCACGACCTAAAGATTCCCCACGATACTCTGGACGGGCAGATTGAGCGGGCCTAAAAGAACGGCCTCTACCACACTGGAACTGGCCCCTAGACGGAGCACCACGGAAACTGCCAGAACCTCGAGGCCTCTTGGCCTCCCTCTCCTCTCTATCCTACCGGTGAGCCATCTCAGTCTCACGAGCGATATCTATCACCTTCTCAAATTAAATACCCTAAACTCTCTCTCTAGTCATCAGAACACGGATATGGTAATTAAGGCCACCCACAAACCTCTTGATCCTCTCGCGATCTGTCGGGACCATCCAGGCGCCATGACGAACCAACTCAGAATACCTTGCCTCATACTGAGATACAGTCATATCTCCCTACCGTAGCCACTCAAACTGCCTACGCAGCTCCTCCCTACGGGACTACGGTACATACTTCTCCAAGAAGAGAGTGGAGAACTCCTACCAAGTCAAAGGCGCTACACCAACCAGTCTACGCCTCTCATATGCCTCCTACCAAGTGAAGGCAGCCCCAGTAAACTGAAAAGTGGTAAATGCCACACCGCTCGACTCCAGAATCCCTGCTGTACGGAGCATACACTGACACTTATCAAGAAAACCCTGGGCATCCTCGCCCTCGGCACCACTGAATGATGGAGGATGGAGCCTACCAAACCTCTCGAGACGACGCTGCTCATCATCTGGCATAACTGGAACTACGAACTCCTGAACTGGTGCAACTGGCTGAGCTGGAGGTGCTCCCGACATCTGCAATCCCTGCATAACCTGCTTAGGTGTGCGAGCAGTGGGGGTCTAATTGCTTCCCCAGCCTGTGATATAGCTGCTACGGTAGTGGCTGAAACTTCCTGAGCTAGGCTAGTGCAAACCTATAATATATGAGCTAGGACCTCCTGAAGACCCGGAATCACGATGGGCACAGCTGGTGCCGGAACTGGTGATGCTGGAGCCTGATCCAGAGCTGGGGCAGCTTGTGGATCAACAAGTGCTGTCCTCGCCGCTCTGCCTCTGACATGACTGCGTCCATGACTACTGTGGCCTTAGTGGGTGGCATTGGTGGTCGTCCACCTCGTCGGAAGCGCAAGTCCTCGCTATCTGCAAGATAATAGAATACAGAAGTTTAGTTCTCGGATCAACAAAGTTGCACGAAAAGAATTTCAAGAATATGAAGTTTTTCCTAAAGGTTCTGCAACCTCTCGAGGATAAATATATACGTCTCCGTACCGATCCGCGAGACTCTACTAAACCTGCTCATGACTTGCGAGACCTATGTAACCTAGGCTCTGATACCAAATTATCATGACCCAATTCCTTAACCCGGTCATGATGGCGCCTCTCGTGAAGACTAGGCCACCAAACAAAACGAAACCCTTTTTCAACAATTAATTAACATAGGTAAATCTAAAACATGATTAAGATAGCCATAATTGCAAAAATAGCGATAATAACAAAGGGAAACCATCCCGACACAACCCAAACCAGGATGTCATAAGTCATGAGCTACTACAGAATCTGCTATGAGTCTACAAAGTATAAAGTCCGACACAATAGTCTGAAGAAAACATAAATGATAAAGGATAGGGGAGACACGGGGCTGCGGACGTCAACAACTACCTCGTAACTCCAAATCACTGCCTGTCTGGAAGGATCAGCGCTCAGGAGCGGACTCTGATATGCCTGAATCTGCACACATGGTGCAAGGAGTAATGTGAGTACTCCAACCCAGTGAGTAATAATTATAAATAATGACTGAAAGCATGAAAACACATGAAGGTAAAAAGCAATTCTATATCAGGCAGTAAATCACTTAAAAAAGTAAAACCGTAAAGAATCAAATGAAAACTACTTTTAAAAACAACAGGTAAATCAGGTAAAACAACAAGTAAATAATAAGTAGAAATTTGCCCCTCGGGCCCAGTATCAATCACTCAGAAGAGTATCAGCCCCTTGGGCTCAGTATCAATCACTCAGCATAGTATCAGCCCCTCGGGCTCACTCTCAAATCATATGCGTACCCGCGCTCACTGTGGGTGTGCAGACTCCGGAGGGCCCCTTACGACCCAAACGCTATATCAAGCCACCTCGTGGCATCATCACTCGGCACTCGGCACTCGGCCTCCTATCACTCAAGCCACCTCGTGGCATATAATGTATCTCACAATCACTCAGCATATCCTCACATATGGCCCTTAGCCTCACTCAGTCCAAAAATCATCACAAGCCCCTCGGGCATCAGTAAAATAATAGTTCTCAGCTCGAACAACATTGAAAATATCATTTAAGTCTCCAATTCAAGTAAAAGTGGCTGAGTTTGTAAAATAGTAGTAATCAATTGGATTGAGTTCAAGTAATTATGACAAAATAGTGAGGAAACAGTGATAAAAGTCCATGAAGGATTCAAGTAGTCGACATGAAGTCCAAATATGGCAATAAGCCCAAATCATGATGATAACAGATAAGTCTTAGTCAAATATGTAGTAAAAACATCAATCGGGACTGACCAAGTCACAATCCCTAATAGTAAACAACCCCGCGCTCGTCATTAAGTGTCTGTTTCACCTCAATATAACATTACGTTTTGCAATCGGGGTTTTCAAACCCTTAGGAGATCATTTACAATACCTACTCACCTCAAGCCGGCTAAAACTCTAGCTCGCTATGCCCTTGCCTCTCAAATCAGCCTCATCGCGCATCAAATCTGACAGAAACCACAACGAATAGGTCACAATAGGCTAAGGGAACAAAAAATAATAAAAAATAATTGAAAAACATCGAAAATCCCAAAATATGCAAAACCCGAGCCCCGGGCCCACTTCTCAAATCTTAGAAATTTTTACATCAACGGGTGCCTTATCTTACCACTAGTTTTATACATATCAAAACACATGAATCGGAGTTCATTTGACCCTTCAAATCCCCAATTTTACTCTCTTAAATTCAAGCCCTAAACCACCATTTTTGTCCATTAATTTCTTAAGTTTTCAGTCCTAATCCATGAAATAGCACCATAGAATCGTGTTTTGGGTCCAAAAATCCATACCTTATCAAAGCTCCTTGAACTCCCTCTTCCAAATCGCCCACAATTCTCCAAGTCCGAAGTTAGAAAAGATAAACCCTTCAAAATTCGCGAAGAAGAACTTAAATACCTTCTGCCCAGGCAAAATCGCATCTGCGGTCCAAAATTCGCTTCTGCGGTCTATACTCCACATCTGTGAAACTTCATTAAATTTGCCTGGCCGCATCTGCGGTCCAATAGCCGCATCTGCGGCTCCGCAGGTGCGGCTCCCAATTCGCATCTACGGTTCCAACTTATCTCCCCTAACCCGCATTTGCGACCAACTTTTCGCATCTGCGGCTTCACATATGCAACTCTTTATCCACTTCTGCGGAAATAACTGCCCCCGACCAAACTCGTACCTGTGGCCTCCCCTTCGCACCTGCGAGACCGCACCTGTGGTCCCCTTTCCGTAGGTGCGGAAATACCAGCAACAACAAATTTTCTGCAATGACTCAAGTCCAAATTCTTCCTGTTAGCCCTCCGAAATCATCCCGAGGCCCCCGACACCTCAACCAAAAATACCAACACCTCCTAAAACCTCATTCAAACTTGTTCCAATTATCAAAGCACCTCAAACAATACTAAAACAATCATATTACATCGGATTCAAGCCTAAGTTATTCTAAAACTTTCGAAATACGCATTTGATAAAAAATCCAACCAAACCACCTCCGAATGACCTGAAATTTTGCACACACATCCTAAGTCACATAATGAAGCTACAGCAACTCTCAGAATCCTATTCCGACCCTCGGATCAAAATCTCACCTATCAACCGGAAATCGCCAAAATACTAACTTCGCCAATCCAAGCCTAATTCTACGCAGGACCTCCAAAATCACTTCCGATCACACTTCTAAGTCACAAATCAACCCCCGAAGCTTACTGAATTATTGGAATTCATATCTGAGCCCTCTAACATATAAGTCAACATCTGGTTGACTTTTCCAAACTAAGCCTTCCTTAAAGAGACTAAGTGTCTCATTTCCTTCTAAAATCAATCCAAACCAACTCGATCACACAAGACACTGATAATGAAGCATAAAGAAGAAGAAAATGGGAGAAACGGGGCGGTAACTCATGAGATGATAGGTCAAGTCGTCACAGTGCATTTGTTGAAGCCTTTCTGATTTCAAGTTGTGTTTGTTTCAATTTATTTGATAATGGTTGATTGTTGTCTATGGCTAGTTCATTATTTCTCTAAGTTTTAGTAGTCACTAAATATTAAATTAATTTTTTTGGGACCAATGGTTTGGAGTTCTTCCAATTGCTTGATCTTATGAATTAACATGGGTTGATGGGAAAAAATAAGGCTCCTATCATATCTTGGATCCACCTTCTATTATTTCATCACTTTCTTTTATCTACATATCTGATGCACTTGTTTGGATATCTATTTGTTTTCAATATTATACTTATTGAGCATGGTTGTGTCGAGAGTATTTGTTGGGCCGCGGGGAGTTGGAATGACCAAGGCCCATTAGTGATTAATGTGTCTACATGCCTTAGGAATTCAGCTAGGCATAAAAATGAAAAATTGAAAAATAATACATGAACATGAATTGAATTTTTTCTTTTATTTAGTTATTGCTTATTTTATTTTAATTTATTTTATTAATCGCTAGTAGCATGTTTAGGCCTAACCACATTAGGGTAGGCAAACTTTTAGGAAGTTTATATTTTCGCTTCTTTTAGGTGATAGGTTGCTCCTTTAGTTAATTAATTTATCCCGAAAATGCCCCGAAGAACTTGTAAATATTTTTGAGGCTATGACGAGCACCGTGGAGGAAGTATAGTGTTGGTTAGCTTAGGATTTTTTTTATTATTTTATTTTATTAGGTAGGGACAACCCCGAGTCTCTTTTGTGTTTATTTTCGCTTTGTGTGTGTTTCTAACTCAATCTGAGTATTTTTAAAAGCCAGCTAGATCATTTATGCAACTGTGATTTTCACGGGACTCGGGGAATGCGTAACAGATTCTCTCAGATTCAAATGAACCTCCTTACCTATAATTTTTGGTACAGTCGGTTTTAGAGTCAAACGTGTTTTGAAAAAAAATTATTTTTAAACGATTACCTGGCTAACCAAAATTCAATGCTTTGAATAATATTTTAAATATTTTTTTATCACTTTTCAATTTTTAAAAGCCCTTTTGAGCTTCAAGAATCTTTTAATTATTTTAAAGGGGTTAGTGAGGTAAAAAAAAAAGGGGTGTGGCAGCTTTGGCGACTATGCCGGTGCGTTGCAGGTTGGAGCTGGTACTTGATTTTGTTGGATTTTTAGAATACTCGGTTGAGGTTTTTATGTTTCTTATTTTCTTTATTTGATTTCTATTTTTTTATGTCATTTTATTATTTGCTAGTTGTTTATGTGTTTACAGTTTTTTCTTTATGTGTTACTGCTTTATGACTGTCATCATATGCATTACCCTGTCAATTCTTTCTGCAATATGTCTCGTATTACGCATTGCATACATAAACACTTTGTTGAGTCTCCCTTATTTTAGAAGGGGAGGGGGCGTCGAATGTATGCAGTGGATGGAAAGCTTGAGCAGCTACCATCGATCATACGCTTCCCCGAATTATCTTGTTAGTGAACCCCAAACGTAGGTCTGCCTTTAAGTCATTTTTATTGGGCTTTTAACACCATATACCCCTCTATATATCTCTTCACTCACTATGCCTTAATTATGAAAGCTACATTGTATACCCATAAAGAAATTACATGGCATATCTTGATGTCACAACCCAAAATTCACCAGCTGTGATGGCACCTAACCTAACCCGCTAGGTAAGTCAATTAATAATTATCTATTCCCATTTAACTTAATAAAAATAATTAAACAATGGAATTATCTAATTTTTATATATTTTCCAAGGACTAGTAGTACAAATCATGAGCTTATAAGAATAGAGCATTCAAAGTTGTTACGAAGAAAATACATCTTCTGTTTGAAAAGTACATAAACAAAATTTTATAATCTAGGCTACCATAAACAAGAGGCAACAAACAATAGGAACACAGATATGCCTTCTAATCTATCAACCATTCAACGCAGCAAGATTGGCATCCAGGATTTGCACGTAATGTGCAGGTAGTGCAGTATGAATACAACCGACCCCATGTACTCAAAAATTAATAAACCTTAGGTTGAAAGCACTGACTAGTTGGAACATAGGTCGGGTCCAACACCAATAGCAGTTCATAACAATGTAAAGCAAATAAATAAAGAAATAGCTCAAAGATAAGGTGCTCAGCCTTTTCACAGTTTTCCAAAAATAGTTCCATTTTTCAAGAATATCAGTGAAAACCCAAATCCTTTATCGAAATCATCGAATTTTTTTGAGATAGTTTGAAAACTAAAATTTTCCTGAAAAATTGTTTCCACAATAAATAAAATATTTCATTTCCTTTCCAAATAAAGAATGTGAAATATCTCTCTATTACCACATATCAATATGTGTAAAAAGTCATGAATGACGTGATACCGTATAACATGAGGAAATTCGTCTCGATGCATGTATGCCATATATGCATGCCAATGCCATGTATTCCAGAGATGAATCATGTACTTGTGATCACGTGATTTTTTTCCTATATGAATTACGCCCAGAAATTCAAAACAAAATAATTTCTTTCAGTGTCTGCAATTTGGTGGAATTTTGTGGCATTTTTCGTTAATTGTTTGCGTTTGTCTGTGCATATTTATTTAATTAATAAAAAAAATATAAAAATACTTGGCATGTGCATTTAGGGTTTAATTTTATATTTTAGGATTAGAAAATCGGTTGTTTTATAAAATCGAAAAATTACAAAAATAGTTTAATTTGCACTTTTAATTTTAGCTTTGATTCTGAGCAGTTTTTCTATTAATTTGTTTTTAATAAATTATGCTAATTATTATTTTAGGTTTAATTAGTTTTTAGGTTAATTAAATTCTAGGAATTAATTTTTATTTTAATTAAATTTAAAAAAAAAAAAAGAAAAAAAGAAAAGGAATGTTGAATTGAATTGTTTTGAAATGGAAGAGAAGAGAGGGTAGATTTTTGGGCTTGAATTCTTTTGGTTTTATTTGGCCCAGTTCGAATCCTTTTCTCCCCAGCCCAACTGTTAAGTCGTCGCCCCAGTCCAACCCAAACCACCCCAGCCCGGTCCGGTCTCCCCGTCACTAAAAAACGATGCAGTATCATTATGGATCAATCCTAGCCGTCGAGGTTTGATGATCAAACGAATGGGAATCTTGGACCACTTAATATATAAGTGTCCTAAAGACCCCTACCCTCCCCCCAAGCTCGTGTCTCTCTCACCCCACCCTCATCAGAGACCCTTTCGTCTCCGCCGATAGCCACCCGCCGGAATTTGCCTACGGCGGTGGCCGGCTACAAAACGCCCCCAAATTCACATCAAAGTTTCCCCTTCTTTCCTCGTCACGAATCCATCACCTGTTCCCTTCATATCCCACCGGAGTCCCTCAAAACTCCGAAACCCTAACCGCCGCCTTTGTTTCTTCGGTGGCGGTGCCTATCCCAAATGCCACCAGATTAACACCCTAAAACCTCATTTCCCTCCTCATTCCAAATACCCACCTCACATCCCTCGAATCATCTTCCATCCCCTCGAATCTTAGATCGAAGATTGAGCTCTAATTCTCAAAAGTCGCAGTTCGGATCTGTTTAGGGGTTGTGAGGCGCACTTTGATATTATTCATGTGTTCCTGTTAGGAACGCATGATTAACGTCATAATTGGCCAAAAAATACATATTTGAAGGTTCAAGCTTCATTCCTTGGGTCGTTTCGTCTTCAGTAGGTATTTTATTTTCCCTTTATTACCATTTCTTCAATTTTTCTTTTTCTTTTTCTCTATTGTTCTGCTTCTTCTCCTCGTCTCGAATTCCTTTTATTTGCTCCATAAACATTTGTTCATGCTTGAGTAATTCTGAAGTTTTTCCTTAATTAGTGTCATTAATTCATTAATTAGTTTAGTTTTATTAATTTAGTTAGTTCTAGTTAATAATTTGTTTAGTATAAATGTTTAAAAGAATCGAAATCATTTCAGTATTTGCATTATTCTGGCTTAAAGCTTTAATTGGATAAACTGTGTCATCTTGGGTCATTGGGTCAGATTTGAGCCCACTCTTGGCTTCATTATCGGGTCAATTTGACCCATTTTTGTATGGTTGCTTGAAGGTAAATTCAGGGGCATCAAAGGTGTTTTGGTGATTTAAAGTAGGGAATAATTTCTGTTATGGGGCAGCTTCTAGAGGATAAGGTTGGGGTCACATGTGAAGAGAGAGGAGAGGTTTTTTAGATATTATCTGGGGGAGGAAAAGGGGTATTTCAGCAATTAGAATTTTAACCTAGGATTGAATTGAATAAGAAGAAAATTCAAAAGGGGACAAAGGGTAAAAAAAAATAAAGTCTGAAGATTGCCCTATGGCTAGGCCTATATAAAGTAGCATTCTTGCCTTTCAAGGCAAGGATTAGAGAGGAAAAATACAGAAAAAGGCTGCTACTGTTTTCCATTGAAATTCAACTTTACATTTTGAAAACTTTCTTTTCTGATTGAGTTTGGTTCCCTTCTTTCTCCGAGCTTTGAAATGGTTTGAAAAATGAATTAGTAAGGCTGGATCTAATTTGTTTATCGAGTCAGCTAGGGATTTGAAGTTGGTGTTAGCTGTTTGATTTGCATTTTGTTGGTTTTGGACTGGAATTTACTGTTCCATTAGATTTGGGACATTCTGTGGTTTCATCACTGATTTGGGGTTGTGTGTTGCTGTTTTCAACCTCTGATCTCTCTTTGTTTACTATTTCCTTCAATTTCAGGTATTCATTTCATCTCCCAATGTATGAGAATGGATAAATGTGAAGGATGGTTCATTCGAATGAAGACTTTTCTAATACAACTATTTAGTCTATGTTTCTACATTTTCTGTTTGCTGCACTTACAAAATTACCTAGCTTAGTCTGATTATGCTTCCTTCTTCTGTTATTCTGGTTATAGATTGTTGTAATGTTAATCAATTTGATTGTTCACTGTGGGGTGTTAGATGTGTAGGAAATGTTAGTATAGAATCCATGTTAAAAAATGAAGCATGATTGTATAAGCTAAATGTTTTCTGAAGATTTCGATTTGAACGTATGAATATGTCAAGTATGACATGTAGCTTGGGTCATTGTTTCAACACAAATTACTACCTTCTAGAAGTTAGTCGTAGATAATTTGGTTTTGAGTATCAATTAATTGATTTTGAGAGTTATTGTAACGACCCGATCGGTCGTTTTGAGCCCTAGCGTGTCGTTCAATAGTTTGAGTCCATGAGTAGCTTTATTTCAAGTATTGCGACTTGTACGCATGGTCGGAATTGAAATTCAGGAAAATCGGAGTTAAATTTAAATAAAAATTCTCATTTCGGAAGCCTTAAGTTGGAGAAAATGGCTAAGATTAGAATTTTGAGTAAACGACCTTGGAATTAAGATTCGAAGGTTCCAGCAGGTTCATATGATGATTTTGGACTTGGGCGTATGCCTGGATCGGGTTTTGGATAACCCGAGAGTGTTTTGGCACCTATTGTGAAAGTTAGCATTTTGGAAGAAATTTCTTAAGTTTGGCTTGAAGTGTATTTTAGTGTTTTCGATGTTCGTTTGGAATTTCAAGACTGGGAGTAGCTCCGTATGGTGATTCTGGAGTTGGGAGCGTGATCTGAAGTGAATTAGGAGGCCCGTGGGTCATTTTGTAGCCATTTGGCTGAAGATAGAAATTTGAAGGTTTTTGAGAAGTTTGACCGGAGGTGGACTTTTTGATATCGGGGTTAGAATCCAATTCCGAAAGTTGGAGTAGGTCCATAATATCGAATATGACTTGTGCGCAAAATTTGAGGTCAATCGGACGTGATTCGATAGGATTAAACATCGAAAATAGAAGTTTGAAAATTTTGAAGTTCATTAAGTTGGATTGGAGGTCGATTCGTAAATGTAGCGCTGTTTGATGCGATTTGAGACTCGAGCATGTCCGTAATGTGTTATGGGACCGCTTGGTATGATTGGTTGGGGTCCCGGGGGGCTCCAGGTGGTTAACAGATAGAAAATGAAATTTTGGAAGGCAGAAGTTGCTGGTATTTCCGCTTTTACAGAATTGGGACCGCAGAAGCGTCCCCGCAGAAGCGAGGAAGGAACCGCAAAAGCGGTTGGGAGTGAAGGGAGCAGGGACCGCTTATGTGGTCAGGAATCCGTAATAGCGGTGGGCTTATCGCAGAAGCGGATTGGGGCGGCTAGACTGGGACCGCAGATGCGGTCATTTTTCGATAGAAGCAGGACCACACCTGCGGTGGAGGAGTCACAGAAGCGAAAAGACCTGGAAGCAGAAGGTTATTTTATAGTCGAGGATTGGCCATTTCTCTCATATTTTCTTGGCTTAGGGGCGATTCTTGGAGGATTCAAGAGGGGAATTCATTCATCAATGATAAGGTAAGCTAATCCCACCTATTATGAGTTAAATACATTGATTATGTATAGATTTTAGCATGTAAATGGGTAGAAAATTGAAGGTTAGAGGAAGACCTAGAAAATTTGTGTTCTTGAATTTTAACCATGATTTTGAGTATGGAATTAAGAGAAAATCATATATTTGAGTTCGTGAGTTCATGGGTAAACTTCATCTTCGAGAAATTTTGGATTCTGGGCACGTGGGCCCAAAGGCATTTTTGTCAACTTTCCAATCGGTGTTAGGATATGTTATAAATTGGATTATAATGAGTACCTTAGCATATATTAATGGATTTGTATAACCTTTGGCTAGTTTTGGAGCGTGGTGCATCAAGTAGAGTCTTCGCAAGGGCGTGGAATGCCGGTTATGGATCATCGGAGCGAGGTGAGTCTCCTTTCTAATCTTTTGAGGGAGAATTTATCCCATAGGTGAGTTAATTGGTTATGTGCTCCTATTTGTGGGAGCTACGTACGCACGAGGTGACGAGAGTCCATGCGTGGCTACTATTATGCTATTGTCCGGGTAGTCTAGGACCCAAAACCATGATATACTTGGAATATTTGAAATTTTATGGGCAGTCGAATTGCTTAAACCACATCAAAATAGTAAATGAATTTCCAACAAGATCTAAAACTCACTTTCTTAATTGTTAAAGGATAATTTGTTCTTCCTTGAATAATTGCCCCATGTTGGCTTCTTGACTGAATGTCTCTATGTGTTTATTTTGGAATGGGCCGAACGCCTCGGTAGATCAAATAGATGCATCTATAGGCGCGCCGTCGACTCTCGGTAAGTGCACAATTTATTTTTGTTGGATCGGACCGTCGCCTCGGCATGACTGCGCATGATATATATATATATATATTGTTTGTTGGTTGAGACTTTTAAATGTTGATATTGCCTTTCATGGCTTGATATAACTGATAAGATGATTAAAAGAAATCCTCGAAAATCCTTGATTTGTTGAGAAGGTGTTACCTGTTTCCTTTCTTTATGAGATATAAATGCTTGATAAATCCATGCTATCCTCACACCTTTACCATGTTATTATTGGACCTCTAGTAAGTGTCGAAGTTGACCATCTCGTCTCTACTTCTTCGGAATTAGGCGGTATACTCATTGAGTACACGTTGATTACGTACTCATACTACACTTCTGTGCATTTTTATTGCACAGGTAAATGTATCTTTAGCAGCCTACTGGGCGTAGTAGCGTGGATGATTCTGGGACTAGGTGAGCTGCATTGATCGAGGCGACCGCAGCTAGTGTAGTTCCTTTCAGCATTTTTATTATTTATTCCCTGTCCATTATATTTCGGACAGATGTTGTATTTTATTTACCTTATTAGTAGTTGCTCATGCACTTGTGACACCGGGTTCTGGGATGATTTTCGAAATATTTTATTTATTATTTAATTTGAATTGAATTAGAGATTGTTTTAATTATGAAAAATGGAAGGAAAAATCCTAGATTTTCAAAGGTATTAAATTAAATTTAATTGATGATTTAGTTGGCTTGCCTGACAGAGGTGTCCGGTGCCACCACGACCCTTAGTGGATTTTGGGTTGTGACAACATGGTATCAGAGCACTAGGTTCCCATTGTGAGCACATGATTTTTGCCCTACATGAGAATTACTCCCAAAAATTCAAAATAAAACAATTTTCCTTTGGGCGCAATTTTGAGATTTTTCGTGGCATTTTTGGATAATTATTTGTATTTGTCTGTGCATGTTTATTTGTTAAATTAATAAAAAATAAAAAATATATTGCATTTGCATTTAGGATTTAATTCTATGATTAGGAGTAAATAAGTTTGTTTCACAAAAATGAAAAAATCACAAAAATAATGTATTTTGCATTTTTAGCATTTAATGTCCAAGTTGTGTGATTTTATTTAATTGTGTGTGTTAATTGTTATTAAAAGTTAATTAGTACTTTTATAAATTAATCTAGTCCTATAAGTTAATTTAGGATTTTTAAAATTTTTAGTTTTATTAGTTTAAGAAAAAGAAAAGCAAAATAAAAGAGTGTTAAGTCATATTTGGGCCAAATCAATTTAAAGTCCATCAGCCCAAACAATTTTCTTCCCCTTGAAATTGAAACCCATCCAAGACAGCCCAAATACCCGGCCCATACCCCATCCCCGACCCGGTCTGCCCCATAGCCCAAACGACCACCCCCTTTCTTCATTTCATTTTCATTTCCAATACCTAACACAAAAATACTAAAACCACCCGCCACCTTCATCTCCCATCTTCAACAAAAACACACACACACATAGCCAACCATCCAACACTCGAACGACCACCCCAGCAACGCCTGAACTACCGACATACAAACAGACCGTCGACCACCTGAAACAACCCGCCTCACGTCCACTACGACCACGTCCAGCAGCCACTACCAGCTTCGTCTAAACGACCACCTCCCTTCACGCCAGCCCTACTACGAACGACTCACCTTCTCCATAACCACCCTCTAGTCCAAAACGAGACCAGCCATTCGAGGTCGTGCTCAGTCATACGTCGAGGCGGTGCATCGAGGTTCCGTTCAAGTCCGTGTCTATTAGTCAAGCGTCAAAGTAGTATTGTGAACGAAGCTGTATTTCATCGGAAGTTCAGCATTATTCGACATCGGATCCTTAGCATAAAGGTCTGCCATAGCTCGTTCACGATTTTTTTGCTTTTTGTTTGGAGTTTCGTTTTCACTGCGTGTAACGGAGCAAGAAAGTGCAGTAGTAAAGGTCATATCTCTTACCTTGTATCTCTGCTATTCATAGACCTATTTGTGGTTTCGTTTTAATATGTGGGTTCATTTTGATAAAATTTTCGCATGAAGTATCCTACTGCATATTCGTAGAAATTATATGTGTGTGCGTTTTGACGACTTTCCTACTGTTTTGAGTTCAACTGATGATTGTGTTTAGTGATTTGGATCTACTTGTTTGTTCTATTAAGTTTGTTCTGATATGAATCTGGCCTTGTTGAATTGTCCTAATATTGTTGATTGGGAGTTAGTTTCATGTGTTTAATTAGTCAATTGTTAGGATTTCTCACTTAGTTGAATTGGTTATAGCTGATGAATTTGGTACAGATTGAAAGGGGTTGAGGTAGGATAGTAGTTCAGGGCATTCGGGAGGGTAGTTTGGGATTTGAGAAGTTTGAAATGGTTAATGAGAGTGGTCTGACAGTAAAGGTACCAATATAACCATGAAACTAATATATTGTCCCATAATAGTGGGATGGGAATCAATAATAGTATGAGACGTTATTGGGAGTAATTAAAGTAAAAAGTACCCATAACATGTGAATTAATTATTGAAAGGGGACATATAGTAGTGGGGAAAAAGGGAATTAAATAAAGAAAAGACAAGGGTAGTGGGGAAGAAGTGAATTAAAAAGAGAACAAAACATGTAGTAGTGGTTGAGGAATATCATGGGCAGAAATACTTTCTTAATTAGCTTAATGCTCCCAAGAGCTGGAAAGTTAATAAAGTTTGGCTATAAATGAGAGGAGCTTTACACAGTTTAAGAGGGTCTCTTTTGGAATCAGTTTTTTTAGAGAAAGAGTGAGCTAAAGCATGGATATTCTTTGAGAGCTTGAAAAAAACAGAGATTTGAAGAGCATAAGGGTGATAAACTGGTTCTTAAAACGGAGGACCTACTGTTCCATTAAAACTTGAAGTGAAATTCTTGACTTTTAGTTACTGAGTTGTATTTTCCAGTTCAGTTTGGTGTACTGAAGTGTTTGAGGTTCACTGGTTGATTTCCTGTTGATTTTGGGGTTCAATTAGTTGCTTGGGGTTATTTGTTGTTGTTGTTTGGTTTCACAACTGGTTCTGGGCGGTGGTCAAGTGTTTATTCTGGTTTAAAACTGGGTTTTGAGTTGTACTGAATTCCAAGCTGCTGCTGTCGGTTACCTGCTGTTGCTGACACCTTTTCCTCTTCTTATTGTTCTCAAATTTCCAGGTATTTGCTTCTTTCCTGATGTATTAGTGCTGATTTAAAGTGGAAATGCAAAAATGGAAAGCGCTTACCTTTCTTGCCTCTTGAACCTTACCTGTTTGCACTCCATGTACTAATGCCTAAATAGTTTAGACAAAATAGCTTAATATAGTGTAGTACTGATTTGTATACAACTGTATAACCGTACTGAAATTAGAAATAGATGTTTGGACTGATTAGCTCGTAGATTGGTGATAATCACCAACTTTGACGTAGTATGGTTTACTTGTGTAGTTTAAATTCTGGAAAATTAAAATAGTTTGAAGCATGAAATGAATTCAAGAGTTATGATTTTATCTTGTAGTAACAAGCAGAAAATGAACAACTAATTAGGACATGAACAATAGCTCAAGGCTATTAATTAAGATATGGGTATCAGTTTAAGGGAAGCATTACGACATTTGTTTTCAATAGTAAGTTCAGTAGTTCAGCTTTAAAATCACGGATATTTGAATATTGATCTAGTAAGGTTAATTTGAATCAATCAATCAGTTGCATCGTATTTTGGCAATACCATGCTTCCAACTCGATTTAAACGACCCCAAACGACCCATTTGCATAATTTGAAGAAATCCCAATGATCATTTGTTCAATTGGAATTAAGGCGGGGATTGACAGTCCACTTCGGATAGTTTGGGCCTCCGTGCCATCCCAAATGGCCCAGGTCTTGCTCTTGATTACGTGTTCATTTGGACCTGGGCCCAAGCATAGGTTTGGCCTGCCCTTTTAAGCATATTTGAATAACTATTCTTTGTATGGTTAAGGATAAAAAATTCAAATGATTTCTTGAACCCCAAATGTAGTAGTAGTATTAGAACTAATACTAAAATTAGGACTTTTCCTTTAATTTTTAGAGACAAATAAAAATAGCAAATCATAGTCGCTTTTAGGTTTGCCCTTTTAAATAATAAATGAAATGAGCCTCGCCAAACAAAAATACATAAATTGCGGGGTCCTCGTTAAATGTATATATTAAAACATTCAGATTTCGGAACGGGCCATTTAGCGAATTTCACGGCTTTCCCAAAAAATAATAAAGCGTTAGTCTCTTTAGGCGCGTATTTTAATAACATTACCTCCCTAAACTCGGGTGCACATTTATGTGACTCAAATCCAAATCTCAACGGAGTCGAAACGTGTCAATAACCACGGGTACATTGATGTGACGTGGTTCGAGACGCGTTTTCACGACGTTGCAATTCTTTTTAAAATAATGATAATATTAAAAACGGTTAAAGGTTAAAATTTGCACATAATTTAATGTTATTAAAATCAGATAATTAAGCCGGATATAACAGTTGAGCGACCGTGCTAGAACTACGGAACTCGGGAATGCCTAACACCTTTTTCCGGGTTAACAGAATTCCTTATCCAGATTTCTGGTTTGCACACTATAACACAGAGTCAATTTTTTCCTTGATTCGGGATTCAAACCGGTGACTTGGGACACCATAAATCTCCCAAGTGGTTACTCTGAATCTCTTAATAAACGAATCTTATTTCGATTGTCCTTTAATTGGAAAAACTTCCTTTATTACGCCCTTGCGGGGTGCAGAAGGTAAAAAGGAGGTGCGACAGCTCTGGCGACTCTGCTGGGGACAAGAAAACCCAGAACTTTGGTTCAGGGTTTAGAATTCGAGCTTGGTATATTTGTTGTATTTGGCTTGAATATTATCTGATTTTGTTATATGTTTGGGCCTAATGTGCTAAATGCTTTACCGCTTTTGATATTATTTGAACTGTACATATAAATTGTGCCGAAACCTTTCTCTTCTCACCTCCGGGGATGTGCTTACTGGTTGAGACTCCCTATTCTATTAGTGTCATACCTTGAAATAAGAAAGGGCTCGGACAAGTTACAAAGCCGGACGATCCTGCGGGTCACCGGTACGTAGCCCCCTCCCCAACTCGAGTTGTCCGCTCGGGTACACTATCTAGAACACATACCCAGGTTTTTGAACCTAGAATAACTTGATTTCATGCCGGGTCCCTAGTAGGAACGCTTGTTTGCATCATGTTTCATTTGACTAAGGGGAGTCAACACAGGGGTTGAGTCCGTCTAGGACAGGTAACCTGAAATGAAAAAGACCATCCTGCCGCATCCTATTTGTTTTACGCATTTATTTGCTTCAGACTTGCATGCTGACCAGCTTCTGAAAATCGGGAATATTGGAAATTAGTGGAAAAAAAAAGAAAAAGAAAAAATAACAGTATAGAGAGATAACTATTTTTAGAAAAACAAACCAATATCAAAATAGTGTAGAAGCTATGCCGAATTTTTGAGGAAAAAAAAAAGAGAAAAGGGAAAAGAAATTTTGTTTTCAAAAAACTGGTTGGTTTTATTGGTCGATAAAAGAAAAAAAACTAAAGAGTTTCATTAGTTTGCTGAAAAAAAGAAAAACACAAAAAGAGTATTATTTTTCGAAATAGTGTATTTGTCGATGAAAAAGAGTCTTATTTTAAAAAATAGTTAGTTTTATTGGCAGAACTACGCTGGTTTGATTCTCACCTAGTGTGAGATACGTAGGCAACCCCCATTGGGTCCAACCTCCCCTTTTGAAAAAAAAAAATAGCCAAAAAATATCAAATTTTAATTTTGTTATAAATAAGTCGGGTGATGCTGTTTTGTCAAAAATAGCCGAATGCTCCCGAAAGGGACGCCCGGAAGGCTGACTTTACATAAACAGCCACCTTGAGTCATTTTTTTTAATTCTTGGCCGGTTAGCTAAACACAGCCTTAAAATCTTCATCCCTGAAGTGCTGAAAAGTCATGTTTGCAAAACCCGGTTTTTTTGTTAAAAGAGTTGGTGGGCAAGTGAATACCATGTGGATTTTTGGTCAAAATAAGCCGAGCCAGCTTCGGTGATGTCATAAACCGTTCTTGCCGAGATAGCCTTAGAGTATCTTTCAATTGTCGAAAGGCTGTCTTCGTAAAAGAATGGAGAAGTTTGTAAAGTGTCATAAAATAAATCCTCCCCGGCCTCAAAATTCATGGGAAATTAGGAAGGGGCCACGTTTGCAGAAATAGCCATTTGGTTGAAATTGGCAAACTGGGAAGGAATTTGCCAGTCTGTTTTTTAATTTGTATTTCTTCTGATTAGAGCATGTGGTTTTTGATTTTCGAGTCTGAAGGTTGTCTTTTCGTCAAAGTCTGTTAAGTATGGTCAGCTTTTAAACCCGTGTTATCAAGTTTGTTGTATTATAAAAAATAAAAAAAGAATGTTTTGTTGTTATTTACCGTGTATCTGCGCGAACTATGCAAGGTCTGATTCATGCGGGGTCATGATACGTAGGCAATCTCCATAAAATTCGACCACAACCAAAAAGCAAAAAGAAATGAAAAAATGGAAAAGAAGAAAAATGAAAAAAATATGTTGTTAATAATGAGGACCGACTGAGTCCATTCTAACATGTTTTGCTATGAAAATTGAGGTGGTTGGTTTGTGGTGATCCGGAAACACAAGATCTAGGAAAATCTGATTGAGATCCAAGACAATGACACCCAACATATCGCGCAGAGTCCTTTACCTGCACGTCATGATGCACACTTTGTGGGGATGATGCCTGGTGACAGGGAGCACGTGAATCCTCTTGAGGATGTATTGACTAAACTTGACAATGTTGAAGCAGACAGTGGCCTTGGTAATATTGATGCGAAGCTCAGTGGCTAAGATGTCGTGCTTGGTAATGGGGAAGACTCTCCATTTCTTGGTCAACCAGAGTGGAGTTTTTGGTGGCTTATTTTGTTGTCATTTCT
>MU741356.1:87452-102973 GCA_026770625.1 Nicotiana glauca
ATTGATAAAAGATAATTAAATAAATATTACATCATAGTCAAATTTAATTTAAGTACCACATAAATATTTAAGTTTCGCTTCTATTCTCCCATAAATGCTCGATTAATGCATTACGAAGTGTGAAATGCGCATCTTTATCCTTACTTTTTTTGTGTCGAGTTAAAAATTATTCAAATCGGTGATCTTCATCTACTACCACTTATATAATCATTTTTATGTATTGTTATAATTTTCTTTTTTAAATTTTAGTTTTCACTTTTATATCTTACATTTGTATTTTTTATTTTTAAATAATGGTTATATTTCTTTTTGTACAATTATAATAATAATAAAATTAACTTATAATTTTATATAAATATAATATATACAAAAAATTAATATATCAAAAAATAGGATATAAAATTAAAATTATAAAGATCTCAATATAAAAGTTAATTATATACACAATATATGATAAATTAAAAGTCCAAAAATAAAAGAATTGAATAAAATAATATTAAACCAAATATAGAGTGATGAATAGTGTTGGACCAAATTTGGTGCAACACTATTCATACTCTATAATAGTACAAAAAATGGTGTTGCATTGGAGCAATAAAATACCATTTCTTGCACCAAATTTGGATTTGGTGCAAGATTTAGTGTGGCATTGGAGATGCCCTTAGTGAGTGACTCGGTAGAACCCATATTTGAAAACTTGGAAAATTATGTGTGGGACCTATTTTGAGCAAGGCCAGAGTCAGATGCTCACTGCTTGAAAGTACATGAGAGAATCAATTATAAATACAGTAGAAGGCATAGGGCGTTGGATACGGAAGTTGTCAAGTGTTATCTCTATTTTCTCGTCTTTGAGATCTTCTATACTTTCCATCCTTAATTCTATATCTGTTTATTTCTCACCTCTTTATTCTTAGATTTTTAGTAACAGTGTTCTTACAATTATTAGCCTTTGCTATGTAATTTCAATTATTGTAGAATTAATACAATCAGTTGTTTGGTGTATGTTCTGGGTTATTACATTGGTGCTTTCATCCAGAGGACTCCAACAACGACTATGTTTCTGCCTAGATTCAATGGCGACTGTAACCCGGAGAGTTGGATTTTTCGAGCCGAGTTATACTTCGCATGCCTTGGCTTCTCCAAGAAGGATTGACTGCCTCTTCTTTCCTTCTATCTAGAAGGCGATGCCTTCGCATGGTTCGATTGGTTATTTCGCAATAATCAATTCTATGATTGGAACCATTTTAAGGAGAAGTTTTTTCTGCATTTTCAGAAATAGATCTTTACTGATCTAATGTGTATTTCAAATTTCTATGAGCTTGAATCTGCTTCCAGACCAACCAACAAGACGAAATAAGAATTTGATACAATGCCTTTACTTAATACAATGGACGACAACTCTTCGATTGTAGCAGTGAACTCCAAAATTGATCCCCCTTCTTCCTTAGATTCATTCACAAACCTTTAGATACCTGATATGCATGATCACATCTCTATTTTAACTGATGGAGAGAAGTGTGCACCAGCCGAAGACAAGGTGTTCGACAAAATTTCCCAGCATGAAAAACCTGATCTGCCCTGTCATTGTACATCCCTTCCATCTGAGATGAAACCTGCTTTAGAGGATATAAAATCTGAGGAGGTGTTTGATGAAATGTTAAATAGTTGCTGCCCAACAGCATTTGCGAAGGCGTAATCAGATGCCCCAATTAAAATGATCGATGGAGATGCTACATGTCCTAAAACTATCGAAGTCCAATTGTTTACTGAAAGTCCCCAAAGAGATATGCTAGTGAGGGAGCCTGAGACTATGGAGGACCTCTATCTTGATAATTTGTTTAAGGCTAATGAGGACAGTATTCAAGCTAGTTACATACTTTTGGATGAAAAGCTACCAGATGTTGAGTATGGGTAATCTATTAGGGGATTCAATGATCAGTATATTTTGAATCAATTTCTGGTGCTAATTTCTTATGTGCCACAATAACGTTAACTATAGTAAAGTTTTATGTATGGGATCCAGAACTTAGCTCTGAATTCATGGCTCTAACAGGTTGTAAAGAGGAGGAGGAGGCACATACATTGTTTGAAGGAATTAGAACAGAAGGAGCTGCTTATTTGCAAAGTTGTATGATTGGGAGCATATGGGTGGAGTCGAAACGGGTGTTATATGCAATTGTATTTTTCAAAATTCTTGTACATCATACAAGCTACTGGATGAGTCTATAGCACATTCCTTTCTGTATCCCTTTGATGGTGCTCCAACTCACCTTAAGGAATAGTCCATAATTACTCGGTTGAGGTACTTTAGGAGTGGAATAATATGGTGTCACTGTGAGGTTTCTTATCTAATCGTTGGGAAGCATTGGATACTAATGGAGCTCTTTCATTATGAAGAAGACATCACTTGCTACATCCACGTATACAAAATTGTAATGATGCTTTCCTGCTATTTTAGAATTCCTAATTCTAATGTTCTAAAGTTGTATCAACCTAGTAAGGTCTTGGATCTGTTTGCTGATAAAGAAGGCTGGAAGAGCAAAGCGCCAACAAATTTATTAAAGCTTGATAAAGGACTGCGTTGTCTCAACTTAATGGAAGCGTTTAAGCTCAAACATGACAATGCATATTATGTGCTCATTGTGGATATGCTTGTTCGATCAAGTCAATTAGTTCATCCTGGAAAGTATATATATGAAGTTGCAGACATCATGGATATGGACTTGCTGGATGTTAGGCTTAATATGAATCCATTTAGATGGCTTGCTAAGGTGGGGTTACAAACCGTCATATATTTTTTGCACTGTTATTCATCTTCCATGGAAGATTTTGTTGTTTATCTCAAGTTGGCAAATCTTCCCTTTGATCCTAGTATACATGATATCTCTATAACCTATGCCATCAACCCAAATCTATTTACAATTAGTAGTATTTTTTCTACTTATGATCCAATAGTTACACTATGGGGTGACTGGGTTTATAGTGAGGGGAAGTCATCATCATTTATTGTTTTTATTCTTGCAAATTGTAAAGACGCAAGACTAGTTGGGCAGGTTGTTGCGAGCCAACACTTCGACCTTTACCTGTCACGACCCCAAACCCGGTCGTGATGGCGCCCAACACAACTACTAGGCAAGGCCGACCAATTTCACTATCAACCCAAGCATAAAGCTCAACACCATTTGTTTTAAAAAAAATCATTAACAGTACTGTAACTAAAAATATAACTGATAGATAGAAATAATCCGAAAATCAACAATACTGAACAACCTCCCAAAGACCTGGGGGTCATGAGTCTAGAGCCTCTACCAGAATAGCATAATAATAATGTAATACAACATAGTATGAAGTACGCGGAAAAGTCAAATAATAGAAAATAGGAGAGAAGTCGGGTCCTGCGGACGTCAGGCAGCTACCTCGACAACTACGTATAAAAACTGTGATGAACATCAGAAAGCTCAGCTAGCTCCCGGAGTACCTGAATCTTCACACAAGGTGCAGGGAGTAAAGTGAAAACTTCCAACTCAGTGGTAATAGACATATATAATGTCTGATAGTAAGAAATCCCAAAATAGCATAATGTAAAGCTAAGAACAGTACTCCTACACATTTAACAGTGTAATAACAGTTAACAAAAACAGTCAATGCATGAATGCAATGCAATGCACGTGACCGCTACGGCGCGTAGCCCGATCCATTTGGGTACCCGCGCTCACTGTGGGGGTTCAGATTCCGGAGGGGCTCCTACAGCCCAAGCGCAATATCATAGTAACATACGCTGCGACATGCAGCCCGATCCACTATCAGTCCAGCTATATGCATGTAAGCCACACATGCACAGTCAACTTACCAGTTTTAGTTCCAATTATCAAAAATTATCAACTAGGTGTTTGAAACCATAGAATTTTTCTACTCATTTCAGGACTGATATCATGAAAACATGCTAAGAATCACAAAAATAGTGATAATGCTCCCTACGGGATCCAAATAACCGGCACGCAGCCCAAATATATCCAGAACCATCCAAGTAGGAGGTTTACCAGCTAATTTATAGCTAACAACACAGTACAGCATCACTCGGGCGAACTAAGCCATAGTCCCCGATCACATTCGACCCCGCACTCACCGTAGAGTACGTGTCTCGCCTCAATATAGCGTCACAGTGTGATATACCGGGGTTTCAAACCCTCAGGTCATCATCCACATCTATTACTCACCTCGAACCGGCCACGAGACTAGTCCGCTAAGCCTTTCCCTCTTGAATCAACCTCCTCGGGTGCCGAATCTGATCAAAATCACAAGGAGTGCATTAAAATAGGCTAATGGAACTTAACCCAATTGAAAGAACTCGAAAAATACCCAAAAAAACAAAGTTGGCAAAACCCGAGCCCCAGGCCCACTTCTCAAAAAATTACAAAATTCACATTTTCGGAATCCTCGTCTTGCCACGAGTCCGTACATATCAATTACACAAGAATCGGAGTTCAATAGCCCCTTCAAATCATCAATTTAGACTCTCTTAGGCTTCAAGCCCTAACCACAATTTTTACCCTTAAATTCCTTGAATTATCAGTGTTTAATCCTTGTTTTTATACCATAACAATATTATTTGAAGATACCAGTTCATACCTGATGGAATCCCTTCGATATCTCTCAATTATCGCCCAAATCGCCTCTCCCGAAGTCCCAAAATATTTTCTAACTTCTGAAAATCGAAACCCACTGTTTCATTAAACACTCAGCATTTTCGCTTCTGCGGTGTAATTGTCGCTTCTGCGACTTCCGCTTCTGCGGTTTCCCTTCAACTCATCCAAACCGCTTCTGTGGTTACTAGTCCGCTTTTGCGGACTCACATATGCGGAAAAATGTGCCGCTTCTGCGGAACCTCCCAAGCCATCGCCATTTCGCTTTTGCGAATAAATTTCCGCTTCTGCGGAACTTGCTGAACTCACCAAATTTAGCACCTACGGAGAATTTTCCGCTTCTGCGGAGCCGCATCTGCGGTCTCCCTTCCGCAGATGCGAAAATACCTGCTGCAACTCAAAACCAACAGACTTCAAACTCCAAATTCTCTCGTTCAACCACTCGAATTCAACCCGAGGCCCTCGGGACCTCAACCAAAAATACAGATATGTTCTATTACCTCATTTGAACTTGTTCCAATCATAAAAACACGATCATTAACTCAAAAATCATCAAATCACGACGGATTCAAGCCTAAGATTAACTAAAACTTCCGAAACACACATTCGATCAAAAACCCTACCAAACGACGTCTGATTGACCTAAAAATTTGCAGACATATCCAAAATCACCTAACAAAGCTACTGAAACTCTTAGAATTCCATTCCGACTCCCGGATCAACATCTCACCTATCAACCGGATTTCGCCAAAATTCCAACTTCGCCAATTCAAGCCTATTTCTACACCGGACCTCCAAATTCGATTCTGATCGCTCTCCTAAGTCACAAATCATCCGCCGAAGCTAACCGAACCACCGGAATTTACATCCGAGCCCTCTAACCACATAGTCAACTTCCGATTGACTTTTCTAAAACAAACTCCCTTCTAAGAGGCTATGTGCCTTATTTTTGACCAAAACCAATTCAAATACACCCGATCGACTCTAATACTGATATTGAAACATGAAGCAATACAATAAAGGGAAAACGGGGCGGTAACTCACTTGACGAGGGGCCGGGTCTTCACATCCTTCCCAAATAAAACAAACGCTCGTCCTCGAGCGAGTCAAGAAATATACCTGGAGTCTCAAACAAGTGTGGATATCTGCTCCGCATCTCCCACTCAGTCTCCCAAGTGGCCTCCTCCACGGGCCGACCTCTCCACTGCACCTTCACTGACGCTATATCCTTAGATCTCAATCTCCGCACCTGCCGACCCAAAATAGCTACAGGCTCCACATCATAAGTCAAGTCATCCTCCAACTGGACTGTAGAGAAGTCCAACACATGCGATGGGTCTCCAACATACTTTCGAAGCATAGACACGTGAAATACCGGATGAACTCCCGATAGACTGGGTGGCAAAGCAAAGATATACGCCACCTCTCCAATCCTCCTGAGTATCTCAAAAGGGCCAATAAACCTTGGACTTAGCTTCCCTTTCTTCCCAAATCTCATGACGCCCTTCATAGGCGAAACCTTCAGCAAGACCTTCTCACCCACTGAATAAGATACATCTCGAACCTTTCGGTCCGCATAACTCTTCTGGCATGACTGGGTTGTGCGAAGTCTCTCCTGAATCACTTTCACCTTGTCCAAAGCATCCTGGACCAACTCTGTCCCCAACAACCTAGCCTCGCCGGGCTCAAACCAACCAACTGGAGATCTACACCATCTCCCGTATAAGGCCTCATATGGCGCCATCTGAATGCTGGATTGGTAGCTGATGTTATAAGCAAACTCCGCGAGAGGCAAATAATCAGCCCAAGAACCTCCAAAGTCGATAGCACAGGCACGCAACATGTCCTCCAATATCTGAATGGTACGCTCGGACTGCCCGTCCATCTGAGGATGAAATGCAGTGCTCAACTCTACTTGTGAACCCAAATCTCGCTTGAAAGTCCTCCAAAACTGAGAAGTAAACTGAGTACCTCTATCTGATATAACAGAAACTGGGACCCCATGCAATCTCATAGTTTCTCGGATGAAAATCTCTGCCAGCCGCTCTGAGGA
Organism: Nicotiana glauca; assembly: GCA_026770625.1. NCBI lineage: Eukaryota > Viridiplantae > Streptophyta > Magnoliopsida > Solanales > Solanaceae > Nicotiana > Nicotiana glauca. The sequence goes on from MU741356.1 coordinate 94,149, forward strand.
GTAGGTAGTACATACAGGAATAAAGTGCGCGGACTTGGTCAGCCTATCCACAATCACCCACACTGAGTCAAACTTCCTCGCCGTCCGAGGAAGACCACTCACGAAATCAATAGTAATCCGCTCCCATTTCCACTCAGGAATAACCATACGCTGAAGAACACCATCGGGTCTCTGATGCTCGTACTTGAACTACTGACAGTCGAGACATCGGGCTACATGACTCACAATATATTTCTTCATCCTTCTCCACCAGTAATGCTGTCTCAAGTCTTAATACATCTTCGCGGCACCCGGATGAATGAAGTACCGCGAGCTGTGAGCCTCCTCTAGTATCAACTCTTGAAGTCCATCTACATTAGGCATGCAAATCCGGCCCTGCATCCTCAATACACCATCACTATCAATAGTAATATCCCTGGCATCATATTGCTGAACTCTGTCCTTAAGGACAAGCAAGTGTGGATCATCATACTGGCGCTCACGAATGCGATCAAATAAGGAAGACCGAGATACAACACAAGCCAACACCCGGCTAGGCTCTAAAATATCTAACCTCACTAACCGATTGGCCAACGCCTGAACATCAACTGCCAAGGGTCTCTCCCCAACTAGAATATATGCCAGGCTGCCCATACTAACCGCCTTTCGGCTCAAAGCATCGGCCACTACATTGGGCTTCCCCGTATGATATAAAATGGTGATGTCATAATCCTTGAGCAACTCAAGCCACCTGCGCTGCCTCAAATTTAGATCCTTCTATTTAAACAAGTGCTGGAGACTGCGATGATCGGTATACACCTCACAAGACACGCCATGCAAATAGTGCCTCCAAATCTTCAAGGCATGAACTATGGCAACTAACTCTAAATCATGAACATGGTAGTTCTTCTCATGAGGCTTCAACTGACGAGAAGCATAAGCAATAACCCTACCCTCCTGCATCAACACACAACCTATCCTGACTCTTGATGCATCACAATACACGGTATAAGAACCTGAAGCTGATGGCAAGACTAACACTGGATCTGTGGTCAAAGCTGTCTTGAGCTTCTGAAAGCTCTCCTCACACTCATCAGACCACACGAATGGTGCACCCTTCTGCGTCAACTTGGTCAAGGACGAAGCAATAGATGAAAATACCTAGACAAACCGGCGATAATACCCTGCCAAACCAAGAAAACTCCGGATCTCCATAGCTGAGGACGATTTAGGCCAAGTCTGCACCGCCTCTATCTTCTTCGGGTCAACCTGAATACCATCGCTAGACACCACGTGTCCCAGAAAAGCTACAGAACCAAGCCAAAACTTATATTTGGAGAACTTTGCATAAAGCTTCTCCTCCCTCAATCTCTGTAACACTATTCTAAAATGCTGAGCATGCTCCTCCTGGCTACGCGAGTACACCAGAATGTCATCAATAAACACAATCACAACGCAATCCAGATACGGCCGAAACACACTGTTCATCAGATGCATGAACGCGACTGGTGCATTAGTCAGCCCAAAAGACATAACTAGAAACTCATAATGCCCATATCTCGTCCTAAAGGCTATCTTCATAATATCAGAATCTCTAATCTTCAGCTGGTGATAGCCTTAATGAAGATCAATCTTCGAGAATACCCTTGCTCCTTGGAGCTGATCAAACAAATCATCAATGTGCGGTAGAGGATACTTCTTCTTCGCCATTACCTTGTTAAACTACCTATAATCAATACACATCCTCATTGAGCCATCTTTCTTCTTGACAAACAACACCGGTGCACCCCACGGTGACACACTCGGGCGAATGAACCCCTTATCTAGAAGTTCCTGAAGCTGCTCCTTCCATTCCTTTAACTCAGCTGGAGCCATACGATAAGGAGGAATAGAGATGGGCTGAGTGCCCGGCACCAGATCAATACCAAAGTCAATATCCCTGTCCGACGGCATGCCCGACAGTTCTGATGGAAACATATCCGGGAAATCCCTCACCACGGGCACTGAATCAATACTAGGAGTCTCAGCTCCAACATCTCTCACAAATGCTAAATACAATAAACATCCCTTCCCAACCATCCGTTGGGCCTTCAAGAAAGAAATCACCCGGCTAGGGACATAATCAGTCGAACCCNTCACATCGAAGTCTACCATACCTAACATAAGCAAATCTGCTCGGGTCTCCAGACCCCCAATAGTGACAAGACAGGATCGATATATGTGATCCACAATAATAGTATCACCCACCGGGGTAGATACATGCACTGGCAAAGTAAGACAACCACGGGTCGTACCCAAATGATGAGCAAAATACGAAGACACATAAGAGTATGTAGACCCGGGATCAAACAAAATAGAAGCATCTCTGTGGCACACTGAGATAATACTTGTGATCACTGCATCAGATGCAACAACGTCCCTCCTATCTGGGAGCGCATAGAACCGAGCCTGACCACCGATCGATCGATCTACATCACTGGGGCGACCTCTAGCTGACTGACCTCCACCCCTACCTGACTGGGATGGTGCTAAAGTAGATGGAGTAGAAGAGGAGGGCTGATCCCTCTGCTGAGACCGACCACTATGAAGCCGAGGACACTGTCTCCTCATGTGGCCAAACTCGCCACACTCATAACAACTACTCGGAGCTGGAGAAGGGGACTGAAGGGAACCCCTCGCTGCAGATGAGCCCTGGGCTGAAGAAGCAGGAGTAGAACTCTCTGAGTTGGAAGGGCACTGAGGGAAGACTGGCCCTGCTGATAACCCTGACGGCCACGGCCGGAAGAAGTCCCACTGTACTCTGGGCAACCTGTCTGAGGAGGCCTGAAAGATCGACCTCTGCTCTACTGAAACTGGCCCCTAGATGGAGCACCACTGTAGCTACCTGAACCTCGAGGCCTCTTGGCCTCCCTCTCCTCTCACTCTCGGCGATGATCTGTCTCAATCTGGCGAGCCATATCCACTACCTCCTCAAATGAACCTGCTACCACCCTCTCTCTGGTCATCAGAATACGAATAGAATAGTTGAGGCCATCTATGAACCTCCTGATCCTCTCCCGATCTATCAGGATCATCCACGTAGCATGTCTGGCCAACTGAGTAAATCTCAACTCATACTGGGTCACTGTCATATCCCTCTGGATCAACCACTCAAACTATCGGCGCAGCTCTTCTCTGCGAGACTGCGGCACATACTTCTCCAAAAAGAGAGTGGAGAACTACTGTCAAGTAAGGGGTGCTGCTCCTGCAGGCCTACGCCTCTCAAACTCCTCCCACTATGCAAATGTTGGTCCTGAGAACTGGAAGGTGGTAAAAGACACCCCACTAGACTCTAAGATCCCTGCAGTGCGAAGCATCCTCTGACACTTGTCCAGAAATTCCTGGGCATCCTCGCCCTCAGTACCGCTAAATGTCGGATGCTGAAGTCTACCAAACCTTTGCACGTCGTCTTGCATCACTGGAACAACATAACCTGGGGCCGGTGCGACTGGCACAACTGGAGCAACCGGTGCAACTGGTTGAGCTGGGGCTGACTCTGGTGTCTGTAGTCCCTGTACAACCTGCTCTGGTGTGCGAGCTGCGAGGGTCTGATGACCACCCCCGGTCTGAGAAGTAGCTGCGGCAGTAGAAGCTGAAACTGCCTGAGCCAGACCAGTGCAGACAGATAAGATCTGAGCTAATGCCTCCTGAAGACCAGGAATCACGGTAGGCACTACCGGTGCCTGAGCGGGTGCTGCTGGAGCATCAACAGCTGGAGGCTGACCCTGAATAGGGGCAACTGGTGGGTCAACTGGTATTGCCCCTGCTGCTCTACCATGACCACGACCACAGCCGCGTCCACGGCCTCTAGCAGGTGGCAATGGTGGTCGTCCGCCACGTCCGGTAGCACGAGTTCTCGCCATCGGCGAGAGAATAGAACACAGAAGTTTAGTTCTCAGATCAACAAAGCCGCACGACAAGAGTTCAAAAATACGAAGTGCTTCCTAAAGGTTCTGCAGCCTCTCGAGAATAAATACGGACGTCTCCGTACCGATCCACGAGACTCTACTAACCGGCTCAAGACTCATGAGGCCTAGTAACCTAGGCTCTGATACCAACTTGTCACGACCCCAAACCCGGTCGTGATGGCACCCAACACAACTGCTAGGCAAGCCCGACCAATTTCACTATCAACCCGAGCATAAAGCTCAACACCATTTGTTTTAAAAAAAACCATTAACAGTACTGAAACTAAAAATATAACTGATAGATAGAAATAATCCGAAAATCAACAATACTGAACAACCTCCCAAAGACCTGGGGGTCATGAGTCTAGAGCCTCTACCAGAATAACATAATAATAATGTAATACAACATAGTCTGAAGTACGCGGAAAAGTCAAATAATAGAAAATAGGAGAGAAGTCGGGTCCTGCGGACATCAGGCAGCTACCTCGACAACTCCATATAAAAACTCTAATGAACAGCAGAAAGCTCAGCTAGCTCCCAGAGTACCTGAATCTGCACACAAGGTGCAGGGAGTAAAGTGAGTACTTCCAACTCAGTGGTAATAGACATGTATAATGTCTGACAGTAAGAAATCCCAAAATAGCACATTGTAAAGCTAAGAACAGTACTCCTACACATTTAACAGTGTAATAACAGTTAACAGAAACAGTCAATGCAGATAAATATATCAATGCATGAATGCAATGCAATGCAATGCACATGACCGCTACGGCACGTAGCCCGATCCATTTGGGTACCCGCACTCACTGTGGGGGTTCAGAATCCGGAGGGGCTCCTACAGCCCAAATGCAATATCATAGTAACATACGCTGCGACGTGCAGCCTGATCCACTATCAGTCCAGCTATATGCATGCAAGCCACACAGGCACAGTCAACTTACCTGTTTTAGTTCCAATTATAAAAAATTATCAACTAGGTGTTTGAAACCTTAGAATTTTGCTAGTCATTACAGGACAAGGTTTAGCTCAGGACTGATATCATGAAAACATGCTATAAATCACAGAAACAGTGATAATACTCCCTACAGGATCCAAATAACCAGCACGCAGCCCAAATATATCCAGAATCATCCAAGTAGGAGGTTTACCAGCTAATTTATAGCTAAGAACATAGTATAACATCACTTGGGCGAACTAAGCCATAGTCCCCGATCACATTCGACTCCGCACTCACCGTGGAGTGCGTGTCTCGCCTCAATATAGCGTCACAGTGTGATATACCGGGGTTTCGAACCCTCAGGTCATCATCCAGATCTATTACTCACCTCGAACCGGCCACGAGACTAGTCCGCTAAGCCTTTCCCTCTTGAATCAACCTCCCCGGGTGCCGAATCTGATCAAAATCACAAGGAGTGCATTAAAATAGGCTAATGGAACTTAACCCAATCGAAAGAACTCGAAAAACACCCAAAAACACAAAGTTGGCAAAACCCGAGCCCCGGGCCCACTTCTCGAAAAATTATGAAAATCACATTTCCGGAATCTTCATCTCGCCACGAGTCCGTACATATTAATTACACAAGAATCGAAGTTCAATAGCCTCTTCAAATCATCAATTTAGACTCTCTTAGGCTTCAAGCCCTAACCACCATTTTTACCATTAAATTCCTTGAATTATCAGTGTTTAATCCTTGTATTTATACCATAACAACATTATTTGAAGCTACCAGTTCATACCTGATGGAATCCCTTCGATATCTCTCAATTATCGCCCAAAATCGCCTCTCCCGAAGTCACAAAATATTTTCTAACTTCTATAAATCGAAACCCACTGTTTCATTAAACACTCAGCATTTTCGCTTCTACGGTGTAATTGTCGCTTATGTGAATTCCGCTTCTGCGAAAATTGTCCGCTTCTGCGGTTTCCCTTCAACTCATCTAAAACCGCTTCTGCGGTTACTAGTCCGCTTTTGCGGACTCGCATATGCAGAAAAATGTTCCGCTTCTGCGGAACCTCCCAAGCCATCGCCATTTCGCTTTTGCTAATAAATTTTTGCTTCTGCGGAACTTGCTGAACTCACCAAATTTCGCACCTGCGGAGAATTTTCCACTTCTGCGAAGCCGCATCTGCGGTCTCCCTTCCGCAGATGCGGAAATACCTGCTGCAACTCAAAACCTGCAGACTTCAAACTCCAAATTCTCTCGTTCAACCACCCGAATTCAACCCGAGGCCCTCGGGACCTCAACTAAAAATACAAATATGTTCTATTACCTCATTCAAACTTGTTCCAATCATAAAAACACGATCATTAACACAAAAATCATCAAATGACGACGGATTCAAGCCTAAGATTAACTAAAACTTTCGAAACTCACATTCGATCAAAAACCCGACCAAACGACGTCCGATTGACCTGAAAATTTGCAGACATATCCAAAATCACCTAACGAAGCTACTGCAACTCTCGGAATTCCATTTCGACTCCCAAATCAAAATCTCACCTGTCAACCGCATTTTACCAAAATTCCAACTTCGCCAATTCAAGCCTATTTCTACACCGGACCTCTAAATTCGATTCCGATCGCTCTCCTAAGTCACAAATCATCCCCCGAAGCTAACCGAACCACCGGAATTCACATTTGAGCCCTCTAACTCACGGGACGACTGGCCGAGTCGTAACATTACCCTTATGATCTAGGAATCCAGGACACCTTTGGTCCTGTATGTAGGAAGGGGGATGTTGCCAATGCTCTGTTTGGTGGTGGTTGTCCATATTATTCAGTTAAGTTGCTACTTCAACACAAATTACTAAGTGCAGCTAATACAGATGTTGTTGAGGTCCCTACAAATGCTGGTTGGGTGGCATCAGATCATCATGACATAAATAAAAAGGTGCATCATTCCTCCAATCATTTTATCCCTAGTGTCAAATGGCGATATCTATTTTCCATGGTTATAATCTCAACGAGGAAGATAAAATTCCATGAAATTCCATCACGCGTGTAACGACCTCTGAACGGGTCAAAACTAGCCAAAAGCAACTAAAATACATCAAATCAAGCCCAAGGAAGCAATTACAATTGATAAAGATCGAATTCTACATCAAATCCCAAATCCAGCAAAAAGCCACACCCGTGCCCACGCCTCGAAACTCAACAAAACTCACAAAATCCGACAACCCATTCAATTAGGAGTCCAACTATACTAGTTTCACTTAAATCCAACTCCAAATCGGCATTCAAAACTCAAAAATTCATATTATGAAACTTTAGGCCAAAATCCCCAATTTTCTCTTTCAATTCATCAACCAAAAGCTAAAATCGAAGATAAATTCATGAAATATAACCAAGATCGACTATAGAACACTTACCCCTATTCATATGATGAGAATTACACCAAAAATACGAGCTTGGAAATGTTAAAATGAAGCCAAAATCGCGAACCCTTGCATATATCATTCTGCCCAGCACTTCCACTTTTGCAGGCACTTAACCGCATCTGCAGTGTTGCAGAAGCGACCAAAATCCCGCTTCTGCGGTAAAATATAAAAGTTGGGCTTCCACTTTTACTGTTCTCTCCCTCGCATCTATGCAACCGCAGGTGCGGAATAACCCATCACACCTGCGTAACCATTCGCTTCTGCTCCTAATTGTCCGCATCTGTGGGCTTGCATCTCCGCTCACACTTCTGCAGATGCGGAAACACCAAAACCAGCAATAGCAATATTGAAGAAAATGATCCAAAATCAATCCGAAACACGCCCGATCCCCTCGAGACTTTGTCCAAACAAACCAACAAGTCATATAACATCACATGAACCAACTCGTGGCCTCAAAACACATATAACAACATCGAAATGATGAATCACACCTCTATTCAAAATCATTGAACTTTAAAACTTTAATTTCCACAATAGATGCCGAAACCGATACTTAAATAAAAATATAGATTGCATTAGGCTTGGCCTTTAACAATATAAATGAGACGAGCCTCGCCAAAATCAAAAGCAAAATTGCGGGGCCCTCATAAATGATTGGTTCAAAATACTTAGAATTAGGAGGACCGTTTAGCAAATTTCACGGTCTTCCCCAAAGTTAATAAACACGTAGTCGCTTTAGGCGCGTATGTTAATAATATTACCTTCCCAAAAACGGGTGCACATTTATGTAACTCAAATCCAAATCTCAAAGAAGTCGAAATGTGTTAAAGGCCACGGGCGTATTGGTACGGCGTGGTTTGAGATACATTTTCACGACGTTGTAATTCTTGTAAAAATAAATATAATAAAAGCGTTTTGTTAATAAAAGGCACATAAAGATAAAACATGTATGGAAATAAGATAAAATCAAATACAATATTTGAGCGACCGTGTTAGAACCACGGAATCCGGGAATGCCTAACGCCTTCTCTCCGGTTAACAGAATTCCTTATCTGGATTTCTGGTGCACAGACTGTTAACAGAGTCATATTTTCCTCAGTTCAGAATTCATCCGGTGACTTGGGACACCACTAATCTCCCAAGTGGTGACTCTGAATAAATAACAATAAATCTCGTTCCGACTGTCCTTGAATTGGAAAAACTCCTTTATGCCCTTCACGGGGTGTATTAAATCATAAAAAAGGAGGTGTGATAGTTCTGGCGACTCTGCTGGGGATAAGAAACCCAGAACTTCAGTTCAGGGTTTAAGAATTCGAGCTCGGAATAATTGTTGTATTTGTTTGTATCTGATTTCCTTATATGTTCATGATTAATGTGCTAAATGTTTACCGTTTTGATATTATTTGAATTGTATATAAACTGTGCCGAAAACCCTTCTCTTCTCACCTCCGGGGATGTGCTTACTGGTTGAGACTCCCTATTCTGTTAGTGTCAATACCCTGAAATAAGAAAGAGGCCG
>MDKF010249870.1:0-19143 GCA_026770625.1 Nicotiana glauca
CGGGTTGCACGCCGCAACAGTGTGATGTTCAGCACAGTTCCCCATACCTGTTTTATGTGCTTCGTATCCTATCTTTTGAGGAAAGCTCGTATTAGCTGTGATCCCGCGTCGCATGTATGATTCACGAGCAGGGGGTCTGTTCAGTATGTTGCCCGTGTCACATGTATGATTCGCGAGCGAGGTACTTGAACTTCCTTTTTCGAGTTCGTTTTCCTTTTGTATCGCATCCTAGTTGGTAGCCTATTGGCACATTATGACATCGTATGTGACTTTTGTTCATGTCCGGGAGGGCTTATTGTCTGCGCAGTTCGTACTGGGTGAGACGACATTATGGGATTTAGGATCGGTGCAATCTGATTATATGAAGTATATTAAGGAGCAAAGATCATTAATTGGTCCAGGATGTGGTGATGTTTCTTGTCAGAAGTGTAGACTCAATGATTGGTTGACTCAGCAGTTGATTATGAATTTCGGCACATCTCATCCGTCGTGGCGGTATTGTAAGAGTTAGAGTAAGACTCGTTTATGTCATGAGTTGCAATGGGAGCATCTGACTCGTTGAATGTTGGCTAAGTTGATCAGAAAATATTATCGCGGTCCTGTGGGTTAAGTGTTGCAAAGCAAAAAAAAAAATTCAGCAAGGTTATGCAGTCATGTTGGGTACAACGTGTAGTGAATGATTTGGTGATCTTATGTTGAAATCAGGCCTGGCATAGAATTTCGGATGTTGGAATTGGGCTCTAAGGCTTATTTTCCTGAATAAAAAGGGAATATATTTAGGATTTATCGAGCTAATGTGCTCAGCTAAGTTGTGGTAGCACGGGAGGGTGCATGAAGTGCTAAACAGTGATTTCAGGTTACTTCAGCATAGTTCTGAGCACGTTCGAGGATGAACGTATATTTAAGTGGGAGAGAATGTAACGACCCGACCGGTCGTTTCAAGCCCTAGCGCGTAGTTCAACAGTCTAAGGCCACGAGAAGCTTCATTTCAGGTATATTGACTTGTGTGTATGGTCGGAATTGAAATTCAAGAAGTTCAGAGTTAAATCTAAATGAAAATTCTCATTTCAGAAGCCTTAAGTTGGAGAAAATAGCTAAGATTGGAATTTTGAGTAAACGACCTCGGAATCAAGATCTGAAGGTTCCAGCAGGTTCGTATGAGGATTTCGGACTTGGGGGTATGCCCGGTTCGGGTTTTGCGTAGCCCGGGAGCATTTTGGCGCCTATTATGAAAGTTAGCATTTTGGAAGAAATTTCTCAAATTTGGTTCGAAGTGCATTTCAGTGCTATCGACGTCCGTTTGGAATTCCGAGACTGTGAATAGCTCCGTATAGTGATTCTGGAGTTGGGGGCGCGTTCGGAAGTGAATTCGGAGGTCCGTAGACCATTTTAAAGCTATTTGGCTAAAGATAGAAAGTTGAAGGTTTTTGGAGAGTTTGACCGGGTGGTTGACTTTTTGATATCAGGGTCAGAATCAAATTCCAGAAGTTGGAATAGGTCCGTAATGTCAAATATGATTTGTGTGCAAAATTTGAAGTCAATCGGACGTGATTTGATAGGTTTCGGCATCGGAAATAGAAGTTGGAAACTTCAATGTTCATAAAGCTTGAATTGAGGTGTAATCCGTGATTTTGGTGTTGTTTGATATGATTTGAGGCCTCGAGAAGGTCCGTAATGTGTTTTGGGATTGGTTGGTATGATTGGTCGGGGTCCCGGGGGCCTCGGGTGGATTCCGGGTGGTTAACAGATCAAAAATTGGATTTATAGAAGACTTGAGTTTGCTGGTATCTGGTATTTCCGCTTATGCGGAAATGGGACCGCAGAAACGGCCCCGCATAAGCGAAGAAGAAACCGCAGAAGCGGATGAGGGTGGGGGCAGGAAGGACCGCAGAAGCGGCCCTTGATCCGCTGATGCGGAACCGCAGAAGCGGTGGGTCTGACCGCAGAAGCGGAAAGCCTGGGGTCGTTTGGAATTGCAGAAGCGGCAAGCGGTCCGCAGAAGCAGGACCGCGAAAGCGGGAAAGGCATCGCAAAAGCAAAAGTCCTGGGCATGGATGGGAACCGCAAAAATGGCCAAGAATCCACAAAAGCGGAACCGCATAGGCGGTTATATTTCCGCATATGCGGAAACCACTGAAGGTAGTGGCCTTCATTTATTCGGGCTCAATGTCATTTTTTGCTCATTTCTCACTTCATGGGGAGATTTTTGGAGAGTTTCAAGGAGGGTTTTCACCATCAATGATAAGGTAAGCTACTCCTACATATTCCCGAGTTAAATGCAAGATTATATCATAGAATTAGACATAGGAATTAGAGTAAATATTTGGGTTTTGGTTGGAAACCTAGAAAATTGTAATCTTGGATTAAAGCCACGATTTTGAGTATGGAATAAGGAGAAAATTATATATTTGAGTTCCTAAGGTCATGGGTAACTTTTAACTTCGAAAAATTTCAGATTCCGGGCACGTGGGCCTGAGGGCATTTTGGTCAACTTCTCATTCGGGGTTAGGAATGGTTGTAAATTGAGTTGTAAGGTATAGTTGAGCATATATTAATGGATTGGTATGATCATTGCCTGGTTTTGGCGCATTGTGCATCGGTTCAAGCCTTCGGAAGGATGTAGAATGCCGGTTGCGAGTCTTCGGAGCGAGGTGAGTCTCCTTTCTAATCTTGTGCGGGGGAATTTACCCCATAAGTGAGTTAAATTGGTTATGTGCTCCTATTTGTGGGGGCTATGTACGCACGAGGTGACGAGAGTCCGTGCGTTGCTACTATTATGATATTGTCCGGGTAGTCTAGGACCCAAAAGCATGCTATACTTGGGATATTTGCAATCTTATTGACTTTTGAATTGTTAAAGCCAAATTGAACTAGTGAATAAATTTCAAAAAAAAAAATTAAACATCATTTTCTTAAATTGTTAAAAGAGGGGTTGGTTTTATTTGGATAATTATTCCCCGATAAATTCTTAATTGGTTATTTGATCATCTATTTTATGTGTACCTGCGTCGCATGGATGATTCGTGAGCAGGGTGATTATTTATTTTATGTGTACCTGCGTCGCATGGATGATTCGCGAGCAGGGTTATTGTTTATTTTATGTTGACCGTGTCGCATGGATGATCCGCAAGCGGGTAAATAGATGCATCTATTGGTTCGGGCCGTTCGACCCTCGGCAGTGCACATTTTACATTCATGTTGGATCGGGCCGTCGCCTCAGTGTGATTTGTGCATGCTAATTGTCGCTTGAGGATTTTTAGTTGTGAAACTTGCCCTTCGTGGCTTAATATAAATTTAAAAGTTAATAAAGAATAAACCTTGGAAGCCCTTGATTAATTGTTGAAGGTGTTTACCTGTTTTTCCTGGCTTCGTGATTTAGAACTACTATATGAATCCATGATTATCTTCGCATTATTGAATATTGATAATTGACCTCTAGTGAGTGTCAGAGTTGGCCATCTCGTCTCTACCCCTTCAGGATTAGGCGGGATACTCACTGAGTACACGTTGATTACGTACTCATACTACACTTCTGTGCATTTTTGTTGCACAGGTACATGTACTTCTAGCAGCCTACTCGGCGTAGCAGCACGGATAAATTCTGGAACTAGGTGAGCTGCAATTTGCGAGGCGACCCGCAGCTAGTGTAGTTCCTTTCTGCACTTTTGTTATTTATTCCCTGTCCACTGTATTTTGGACAGATGTTGTATTTTATTTTCCTTATCGTTAAATGCTCATGCACTTATGACACCGGGTTTCTGGGGCGGTTTTCGAAGGATTGTACTAATACTTATTATTTAAATTTGAATTCAAGTAGTGATCTTTTATTTATGAAAAATGGAAGGAAAAACCTTAAAATTTTCAAAAGTATTAAAAGAGGATTTAATTGATAATTTAGTTGGCTTTCCTGACAGAGGTGTCCGGCGCCACCACGACCCTTAGTGGATTTTGGGTCGTGACACATAAAGTCTCTCTGAAAATTGAGATCATCACATCTCCGTCATAGGAAGATCATGTGTCGCCATTGTGGTATAACTTTCATGTCCACTTGGGACATCCCACAGTAAGTAGCTCACTTTGTTCCTAGTATTGTGGTCACCCATGATGTGGTCTTGTATTGAAGTTTGGAAGATAGTATAGCAAAATCATGTCTAGCTCATAACAAATGATTATTTTCTCTTTATACCTCCACAACGTGTTAATTGTGTTCCTTAGTAAGTGAATTCATTGAGATTATATGCCTTCAGATTTTTTTTTTTTGCACATGTCATGAGCATATTGATTTGGAAGACAAGTTATTGTATCTTTACTTCTCTCATATAGGATGAATTATCACGAAGGGTTAAGTTGTTTGAAATATGATAATCATGTAAATGTTCAAAGTCTTTTCATCCTAAAAGGCTTGTGGCATAGATTCCTTGTGTCAGTCAACATTAGGAGTGTAATTCAACTTCATGTATTTTGAAACCCATATCGTATTCAAGGTGCTAGAGTATTGTCATTCTTGATAAACTGATTTCCCCTACACTCCAGGAGACGACTTGGTCATGTACTTGAATGTTCCTCCTTAATGATTCCTATTGCCAATGTACTAGTTACCCATAAGCCTCGTTTGTCTAATAATTTATGTCGTCACAATGATTAACCATGGCAATATTGTTAGTAGTAATCTTCGTGTCTCTTAGAATATAACCTCATGAAATACTCTGCTCAACATATTAATGGATTTCTGAATAATTCCAACCTGATCTTGAACTCCGTTGCTTCTCATTATATTAAATCTATTGGGCATTGAAGGTTCAAACATGTCAAAGAGGAAGCATCCCCATGTGATCACATATATTCGATAGGTAATTTTTATAATCATTTTATGATAACACATCTTAGAGTAATTATTGAAGGCCATCAAAGGTTTAGCATGCGTGTTTGTATAGAGATTTAGAGTTTAGGAAGGTGAATGGGTTATTCTCAATATTTCTCCCTGAATATGTTATGTGACTTCATAATGAAACTGAAATAAGTGTAGTTCACATTAGGCCGCACTATGAGTATGATGTTTCCCCATCGTTTTTCTCCATGTATTATGTGTTTTCATATGTCTATGTCTAAGAGTGTAGTTGGAAATCTCTTGTGCACTATTTCGGTGGAACTTACTGAAGGTGAAATTAATGGATAGTTGACCTATGAAGAGCATCTATGTGTCATCCTTGTTAGGTGAGTTTTGGAGTGGATATTGTTTCCGTAAATCTGTTGTGGCGAAGTTTGTAAGTATAAGAAGACACATTGAAGGCCAAGAGTGTTGTGGAAATCAAATATTTTCTCATGATTGTATAGCAGTTGGTTTTGATTTGAAAAGTACCTTCGAGGTGTTATGAGTAAAAAAAATGTGCAGTCCATTTCTAGGTATAATTATGATAATGTAGTGCTTATAATGTTGAGATTCGTGTTATTGATATATACGTTGTGGTGCTTTATCGAGTTTCGGATGTGTTTGTTGGAATGGTTTTGGTGGTTCTCTGACAAGTGGATAAGCCCAGTTACAAGGGAAACTCTGCCGAAATTTTTGAAAAATTTGGGAGTTAAAGAGGTGTGAGAAAAGAGATAAGTTATGCTAAGTATTTGCGGATTGACTCCACTTATCATTCGAAGACGAATGATCCTAAGCGAGGGAGAATGTAAGGCCCCGGAAAAACCTTTTGCTAGGTACTTCAGGATTTCTAGGTGCCATGTAGGCTAATTATAATATTTTATGTGCTATTACATGATACACTAAAAATTTCAAATGAGTACGCACAAGACCTCACTTTGGATGAGTATATCTACATTTATATAAGGAGTCGTGTGACTCACAACCTATCAAATCAAAAATCTTCGAGTCTGGTGTCTAAATCTTCAAATCGTTAATCATTTGGACATTATCTTCAAACCGTTCATCATTTGGACTTTCCTACAAGAAGTTATGACAAATTACCTAAGGCTGGCGGAGGACTGCGCGGATGCGAAGCATCCGAGGCAGCGTCCAAAAAGAGGGGCTGGCAGTGAAGTGCTACCATAGCATCCGGGTCAGTATCCGAGCTCATGAGAGGAGTGAAGTGCGGATGCGAAGCATCTGAGGCCGTATCCGAAATTTAGGCCTTTAAAATACAATATTAGGGTTCATTATCCCCATTTCATTTCGACGAAACTTGGGGTTCTTCTTCACCCACTCAAGATCACCAACTCCTCTCATCTTCAAGGTATTCAACCCCTATAAACATAGTGTGAAACTCTATCATTCCTATACTAGTATTGATGAAATCTACTCTTAAAACATATAGATCTTCAAGAAATTCTTTCAAGAATTCAAAGGAGGGTTTTGCAAGATTTCTTCCAAAAGGTAAATCCTACACCCTTAGACTTACATATATGGATATATTATATGAATATGAGTATGAATTAAGTATTGGAACTCTTGGTGTGGTAATTGGAAGCCATAAGTTCCCAATATAAGTACATAATTATTGTAGAGATTGAAAGGTGATTATTTGATAGGATTTGTTGGTTCGGTGTGAATGGATGGTCACACATATGTTCCGGAAAGGTATAAATTGGTTAGGAATGATGGTGGAATAAATTGTTAGTTAATAGTTATAGTTGGATGAACTAATACTATGGTTATGAGATGTAATAATCTATACCTAGAAGGTGTTTGATAACATGCCTAAATGGCTTAAGTTATGGAATTTGTTACTATATTGGTCCCATTGAATGTTGTATTGTAAATTGAAGTTGCTTAAGTGTATTGGATCATTTTAGTATCAATTAGGGGTGAATTTGAGGTATGTATGGCTAAAACTCCGTCTTTTAGAAATTAAGCTCCATCTGTGTTTGCGTAAATGTGGTAAGACTAAAGTTGGGTTGATATATTTGTGAGCACGTGATTTTTGCCCTATATGAGAATCACTCCCAAAAAATTCAAAAAATAAAATAATTTTGTTTGTTTGCAATTGTTGTGCATTTTGTGTTATTTTTCTTGTATTGTTTGCATTCGTTCGTGCATGTTTATTTCTTAAATTAATAAAAATACCAAAAACGTCGCATCCGCATTTAGGATTTAATTCTACAATTAGGAATAATTACGTTTGTGTTACAAAATAAAAAAATAGCAAAAAATAATGTATTTTGCATTTTTAGCATTCAATGTCTAGTTGTGTGATTTTATTTCTAATTGGTGTTTAATGTTGTGTGATAATTATTAATTAGCATTTTTAAGTTAATTTTGGTCTAGGATTTTTGGTTTTAAAATAAGGAAAATTAATTTAGCAAAGAGGAGAAAAAATGAAAAATCGGATTGGGCCACTGTAATTAAAAAGGAAACCAGGCCCAAAAGCACCAAAATAGCCCAATCGAAACACTCCTTACCCGGTCCTATTGAGCTGGCAATACGACCGTCCAAACGACGTTGTTTTTGTCATGCTCAATCTGGGCCGTTGATATCACTTGATCAACGGTCCAGATCACTCCTCCCATAACCTATTCCTGACCGTTCTCTATACCCAGACTGACCCAACCCCTTTATTTAACCAAACGGCGTTGTTCCTTACAAGGGAATTGATCCAACGGCCTGGATTAATCCACTAATTTGGTATATAAACCTAAATCTTACCCAAACCCCCCCCCCAAGCCAAACCCCCCGTCTCTCCATCGTCTCTCAGAGAGACCAAATCCCCCCCTCGAAACCCTAGCCACCATCGTATCCCATTGCCTGAAACCCGGCGACAAAGCCTCCGATGGCCGTGAAAATCACACCCCTGAACCACCTTGATCCCCCCTCTCCAAATCCACACTCGTTTATCTTCGAATCACCCCCGAGCCCTTCGAATATTAGATGAAAAAACCGGTCCGGAACCCTAGTTCGCCCAATCTCTCCCAAATCAACACCCAACATCCACCTGACCTCCCTCATCCCTAAACCATCAATAAATTCCCTCGAATCTTGTTGGATTTTCTCGAATCTTAAATAAAAGCTCGACCCCAAACCCTAGTTCTTTCAATCTCGAGATTCAGTGGAAAGTTGAAGATCTTTGGACCAAATTGGAATTTAGTCGTGTGTTTTCAATGAAGTCCGTTTCGGTCCAGATCAAAGGAGCCAAGAATGAGTTCAATGGGGTCCGCTTGGAATTCGGGTATTTTCAATTCCCTTTCTTTTCTTTCATCGTTTATTTTTTTTCCGTTTAAATTTCTAGTTTTCTTCTTCTCTTGCCTCATGTCTATTTTTGTTTCTGTGTTGAACTGAATCCGTTCATATGAGATTAGTTCTTCACAACGTTTGAATTGCTTAGTCATTCGTCATTGAATCGAATGGCTTGGTCACTCAAATGTTGTGAACTGACTATTTGGATTTTATTTTGATCTCTTTTTATTGAACATTTCGGATTAGTCAATTGTCCATGGTCCGTTAGGTCGATTGTATAAATCCATGACAATTTGTTTAACTGTATTTGCTTTAATTCGTTTTGTTTGATGTTTGATCCCCTTCAATACCCAATGTTGAGTCTTAGGCCGTAAATAACTTTTGCTTCCCTAAACTCTCAATTCTTTACCCTCTTTTGGTTGTTTCTGTGAAAATTGCAGACTGCAAGGAATAGCATTTATCATCTTTAACTTGTTTGTGGTTTAGAGTTAGTCCAGTGATTAATTAGGAATTAGTTCAGGATAATTGGTGTTTAGGTTTATATTTAGGTCAATTGGTTATAGTTGAAGGTTTAATACAGGCTAAAAGTATTAGTTGAGATGGGATAGTAGTCTCAGGTTTCCAGGGGGGTAATTTTGGAATTGAAAACTTGAAGGAATGTTTGGTTTAAGTGGGGTGACAGTAAGGTACCATGGTACCATTAAAATAATACATTTGTTTAAGAATAGTAGGGAACAAAACATAGTATCATGGGAGAGTTTAAGGGAAATTGATTAAAGAATGCTGCCCATACTTAATTGAATTAAAAAATGACAGAAGACACTTAGGAGTGGGGTTTTAGAGAATATCATGGGCAGGAAATGTTTTTTTATTAGTGTTAGTGCTCCTAAGAGCTGGCAGGTCTGTTTTGGATACAAATAGAGGGAGTTTGGACAGAGTTAAGGGGACTGAAAAAGAATACTGAGAGTCAGGGAGACTTCTTCAGGCATTCAGCTCTTGGATATCATTTTGAGAATTGTGAGATCTTAAGAGTTTGAGAGAGTTGGTTAGTTTTTGAGAGCATAGGAAAGGTTTGGAAAAGAAAGGGTACTGTTCCATTGAGTTTTAGACAAAATTTGAATTCTAGGAATTGATTCTTAACTCTTCTGATTGTTGAACCTACTTTGAAGTCTATCGATTCTGTTTCTGAGCTTATTCGAACTCAGTTATTCTGTTTGGGTGTCTGTGTTGCTGTTTGGTTTTACAACCGGTTCTGAGCTGTGGTCGAGTTTATTCTGGTTTAAAACTGGTCTTTGAGCTGTTCTGAATTCCAAGTTGCTGCTGCCTGTTACCTGCTGTTGTTGATTACTCTTTCTTCTTCTTCTTCTTTTATTTCCATTTTCCAGGTACACATTTTTGAACCCGATTCTATGTAGCATCATCAGTTGATAATGAAATATGATGGAAGCATGAGATTTATATAGTTTTCCAAATTCGTGTATAATTCTATATTGATGTAGCTCTGTACTGATTGGAATCTGAAGACCTAATGTAGTTTGGACTTTAATTATGAATAATAAAACACAAGGCTCGTTTAATTTGGATTGTTTTCAAGTAGATTTGGACTGTTTCATTTTATGGACTGTATCAAGACTGCTTGGATTTCTCTTGTGGACTATTAAACTAACTGGAGGTACCCTTATAATCATGTGAATCCAATTGTTCATAGCCGTTTTAACTTGGCTTAATTCGTGTTATTGAAGTAGTTGAAGTTTGAATTCGTAATTGAAATAGACTTTGAAATATGTAGGCCCTTGTCTATGAAATCAGTATTTACATGGTGTGAACTAGACAAACATTTTAGTGATTTAGTCCGAAGGTCTCAATCATGTGTACTTGATAATGACAGTTTATTAGTTAATGGATTTTATACTGCTTTGTATAATTCAAAAGCCAGGAATTAAAAATTAACTACACGTAGTTGTTTCAAAACACTTTGGTCCTTTCGATTTTAAATTTCTAAGTGATCAATAATTATAGACTGATTGATAATTTAAAATTTGCACATAGGTTCATAATTGTTAAAATCAGATAATTTAAGCCAAATATAACAATTGAGCGACCGTGCTAGAACCACGGAATTCAGGAGTGCCTAACACCTTCTCCCGAGTTAACGGAATTACTTACTCGGATTTCTGGTTCGCGGACTGTTAAACAGAGTCATTGTTTTCCTCGATTCGGGATTCAAACCGGTGAATTGGGACACCATAAATCTCCCAAGTGGAGACCCTGAATCTTTTAATAAAATGAATCCCGTTTCGATTGTCATTTGATTGGAAAAAATCCCTTTATTACACTCCTTGCAGTGTGTAGGTAAAAGGGAGGTGTGACAGCTCTGGCGACTCTGCTGGGGATGTTAAACCCAGAACTTCGGTTCAGGGTTTAAGAATTCGAGCTTAGAATAATTGTTATTGGCTTTATCTGATTTTCCTATATGTTTTCCTACTAACTGTGCTAAATGCTTTACTGCTTTGATATTATTTGAACTGTATATAAACTGTGCCAAAACCCTTCTCTTCTCACCTCTGGGGATGTGCTTACTGGTTGAGACTCCCTATTCTGTTAGTGTCATACCTTGAAATAAGAAAGAGGTCGGATAAGTTACAAAACCGGATGATCTCGCGGGTCCCTGGTACGTAGCCCCCTCCTCGACTCGAGTTGTCCGCTCGGGTACACTGTTTAAAACACATACCTAGGTTTTGAACCTAGAATAACTTGACTTCATGTCGGATCCCTAGTAGGAACACTTATTTGCACCATGTTGCATTTGACTTAGGGGACTCAACACAGGGGTTGGGTCCGTCTAGGACAGGTAACCTGAAATGAAAAAGACCATCCTACTGCATCCTGTTTGTTTTACGCATTTATTTGCTTAAGACTTGCATGTTGACCGGCTTCTGGAAAATCGGGAATATTTGAAATTTGTGAAAAAATAAAAAGAGAAAAATAACAGTGTAGAGAGATAACTACTTATTTTTAGAAAAAACAAACCAATGCCCAAGTAGTGTCGAAACTCTGCCGAATTTTTGAGAAAAAAAAAGAGAAAGAGAAATGTTTTTAGTTTGATTTATTTGAATGACAAAATGAAAGAGTCTTGTTTTAAAATTAAATTTATTTTCTTTACCCGAACTACGCCGGTTTGATTCTCACAGGGTGCGAGATATGTAGGCAACCCTCATCGGGTCCAACCTCCCCTTCTGCAAAAATAGCCAAAAAATATCAAATTTTAATTTTCGTCATAAATAAGTCGGGTGATGCCGATCTTGTCAAATATAGTCGAATGTTCCCGAAAGGGACGCCAGAAGGCTGACTTTGCATAAACGACCACCTTTGGTCATTTTTTTAGATTTTTGGTTGGTTAACCCACACAGCCTTAAAATCTTCGTCCCCGAGGCGCTAAAAGGCCGTGTTTGCAATATTGTGTTTTCTATTTTTGAAAAACAATAAAAGGAGTCATAAATAAGTCGGGTGATGTCATTCTTGTCAAATATAGCCGAATGTTCCTGAAAGGGACGTTGGAAGGCTGACTTTGCATAAACGACCACCTTTGGTCATTTTTTAAATTTCGGCCAGTTGACCCACACAGCCTTAAAATCTTCGTCCCCGAGATATTGAAGGGCCGTAATACCGGGTTTTCTATTTTTCTGAAAGACAAGAAAAAGAGTCATAAATAAGTCGGGTGATGCCGCTATCATCAAAAATAGCCAAATATTCCCGAAAGGGATGCCGGAAGGCTAATTCTGCATAAACAGCCACCCTTGGTCATTTTTAAGGGTTTAACCGGTTAACCCACACGGTCTAAAAATCTTCGTCACCGAGACGCTGAAAGGCCGTGTTTGCAAAACCAAGTCTTTTATTTAATTCGAAAAAAAAGAGTCAGTGGGCAAGTGAATGCCATTTGGATTTTCGGTCAAAATAAGCCAAGCCAACTTCGGCGGTGTTTTAAACCGTTCTTGCCAAGATAGACTTAGAGTATCTTTCAGTTTCCGAAAGGCTATTTTCGTAAAAGAACGGATAAGTTTGTGAAGTGTCATAAAATAATCCTCCTCGGCCTCAAAATTCATGTGAAATTGGGAAGGGGTCACGCTTGCAAAAACAACCATTTGGTTAAAATTGGCAAATAGGGAAGGAATTCGTCGGTTTGTTTTGAAGTTGCATCTCTTTTTATTAGAGTAGATGGGTTGTTCAATTTTCGGATCTGTATTTCGTCTTTCCATCAGAGCCTGTTAGTTTTGTCAGTTCTTAAATTTTTTTTTAATCAAAGTTTGTTTATTATGAAAAACTGAAAATTCTAAAAAAAAAATGTTTTATTGTTGTTTGCCGCTCTGCCAGAACTACGCATGTTCTGATTCATGCGGGGACATGATACGTAGGCAATCCACATAAGATTCGACCACCACTAAAAAAAAGAAAACAAAAGTAAAAAATATTGATAATAATAAGGACTGACTGAGTCCATTTTAACATGTTTTGAATTGTGAAGAGAGTTGAGGTGGTCGGTTTGTTGCAAGCGGACAACACAAGATCCGAGGAAAAATGATAATTGACATCGAAGCTGTTACAAGTGTTCAAGAGGCTCAGGGTTAGAGGGTTCCGCTAGAGTCTACCGTGATTGAGGAAAATAGAGTACCGAAACAGAAAATGACTGAAACATGTCAAGCATGGGCCAATGGTCGAGGAGAGCCCCGTCTCAAGTCATAATTTTCTACAAAACAAGAGCACCACTCTTATTCGTTTGATCCTCTGGCAAACATCGAGAAGCCTTCTCGAAGGATGATACAGGAGGAAATAACCCAAAGAGTGAAAGGATTAGAATAACGGTTGAAAAACATGCAAGGATTGGCAGGTCAAAAGAGTGTTGCCTTCAGAGATCTATGTATGTTCCCCGAGGTCCACTTGCCGCCTGGTTTCAAGATTCCCAAATTTGAAAAATACGATGGACATAGAAACCCTATGGCCCACTTGAAAAGGTATTGCAATCAACTAAGAGGTGTAGGAAGAAATGAAGAATTGCTAATAGCTTATTTTGGGGAAAGCCTTACGGGAGTAGCATCTGAATGGTTTTTGGATCAAGACACATCTCGCTGGTATGTCTGGAACGACATGGCACAGGACTTTGTCAACCAGTTCCAATACAACATTGACACTGTCCCAGACCGCATTTCCCTTTCAAACCTGAAGAAGAAACCAAGTGAAAGTTTCAGGGAATATGCCCTTAAATGGAGAGAGCAAGCAGCTCGAGCTAAGCCACCCATGGATGACCACGAGTTAATCACTGTCTTCCTTCAGGCTAAAGAGCCGGATTACCTTCAAAACATGATGTCCACAGTTGGTAAATCCTTCTTAGAAGTAACCAAAATGGGAGAAATGGTGGAGAGCGATCTTAAGAGAGGCAGAATTATATGTCAAGCAACCCTCAAAGCTGCAGCTCAGGCTATCCAAATTGATTCTGGTGACGCGAATGAGAGGGATGAAGAAATCATGATGATATCAGGGTCGAGAAGAGGTCCCAGGAGAACACCTCGAAGGTATGTGCAGCCTCATCAGGTTTTTCATGACCCCCCTAAGCATTACTATCCACCTCAAAATCTACCATACTCCGTTGATCCACCCTAGTATGATGTCCAGCCATCAAAACACCCAAGAAAGCGAGCGCGAGCATTACAAAATCTCCACCAGCCTCCGCAAAATTTCCAAATACCTTCTAACCCACATCCAAGCCAGGGGTATAAAAGGGAACAGAAGCTGAAAGATAGTTTTACACCAATAGGGGAGTCCTATGCAAGCTTATTTGAGAAGTTAAAACAACATGACATGATTGCACCCATTCCTCCAAATCAGGTGGACCGACGTGCAAGAAGCTTTTACCTATCTAAAAGGTGTGAATACCACTCCAATACTCAGGGGCACAATGTGGAAAGTTATCAGTATTTGAAAAGAGAAATAGAAAGGATGATCCAGGAAAATTTGATTCAAGACAGTGACACGTTGAATCCTTTACATGCACATGATGATGCACGCTTTGTGGCGACGATGCCTGGTGACATGGGGGATGAGAATTCACTCGAGAATTTGTCGACTGAAAGTGGAGAAGGCCATGGTAAGCAGATTTGTGGATGAGTGTCAGGCTTATCAATGGAAAAGTCATTCAAGAAGGAATCTTGGTAGCTTGTTTTGTTGTCATTTCTGTTATCCAGGTTATTTCAGGATTGTAAGCTGGATATGGTCTTGTAAATCAAACCCTTCTATCTTTGAGTTTGTCCAGTTCCTTTGGTCGTAGTATCTCATTTAGCGTTTGCCTAGGTTTGTTCTAAGGATTTTAACCCTAGTATAGTTTGCTGTTTTCGTTACTCGAATTGTTTTTATCATCTAATGCAATGTCCTATTTTCTCTTACTTCGAGTCATCTATTTTTTTAGTTCCCTCCTCTTTATAGTTCTTTTCCTGTCAACTCCAATGACATCGACATGCGTGCGTAATTCTAGGCCTATCCTTAAAAGTTCAATCATGAAACAATTGGGTAGATAATAGGGGAAACAGGAACAAATTGAGATTATTTGAAGCCTGAACCATGTGAAACTAGGGCAGATAAAAAAGGGAACCGTAAAAGCAAGTTTGCTAAATTGACAAGGGGCCGTTCGCGGTAATGAGAGTGAAAGTGTTTGCCCAAATGATTCTTTAACAGATGAAGAAAGCAAAGATGTTGATATAACTATCAAGTCTAGCACGATCTGAAGATGTTACAAATCTTTGTTTAAACGCGTTGTTTGTGCTTGGCATGTTTTGAAGATTGGAATGACGAAGGCATTTTATTCTGCTATCTAAATACTTTTTCCTTCGTTAACCATTTGAGCCTTATTTGTTTTCTTTCATATCCCTCGCTCGGAATCAGTAGCAAAGATTAGAGGATAAACAAAAAGAAAAAGAAAACAACAAAAACAACAAAAACAGCAAAAACAACAAAAGAGAAATAAAGAGATAAAGAAAAGAAAAAAAAGAGAATAATAATAAGTGGAAAGGAAAACTAGAACAACAAGGAATGGGAACTACGTTTGACCTGATTCCTCAAAGAGGATATGTAGGCGTTTCATGGCTCGGTCATAGTGTAACAAAAATCAAAAATCCCCAAGCAAGAAACTGGGGCAGATGTTGTGTTTTGTTATAAAGAAATCTGGTTCCGAAGGTTGTAATTTTTGAACCCAAATTGATACGTTCTGAGCCTTTAAATACCCTTTCTTTCTAGCCTATCCAAAATCTCACATTACGGTCCAAAGAAAGACCTCCCGATCAGTCTTCAAAAGATGCCAAGTCAGGCAAATGGAAGTTGAGAATAACACTCCGGTCCCCAGCAGAAAAGAAATGAGAGAGTCTTATCGGTAACACCCCAATCCCCAGCTGAAAAGCAATACAAATGAGAGAGTCTTATCGGTGAAAACCTTCACGGGCACCTTGAGGCGACTGTAAGTTGAGAGAAAAACCAAAATGAGAGAGGCTTGATAGTGAAAACCCTTCGGGCACTACAAGTCGAATAAAGATTGAGAATCAGATGGGAAAGCCCTAGACGAAGATTGTGAAAGGCGATTAACGATGGAGGATAGGCTACATGTGCATGTCATGGCCATTAGAGTTGGTGTCCACGTCAGATAGGTTTTTACTTTATAGTTTTTCTTGCTAGGAGTCATCTTTTTCTTTTGTCTTTTACTCTGTTCCTTTTTATTTTCGTTCGTTTCCTCTGCCTGAGTCTGTTTGGTCAGAACAAGTGAGAAATGACTTCAAAATTTTCCATCAACTTTCCAATTTTGCAAGACGAGATCTGGCTAGCACATCAAAGTAGTATAAGTCGAAAAAGGACAACAAAAGCGCACCGAGCTGGTAATAGTCAACATGCTTTGAGATTCATGCAAATACCCAGGATCGGTCCATTCATGGACAGTTCAACAAGAGGAGGGCCAGGGTGAATGAATCAAAGGTATATTCTATGATGAGGTTGACAAAAGGGTGGACCAGTGTCAAGAAGGATATCCCCAGCAGAAATCGAAGGTTGTAGACCTCAAGGCCAAGGCCAGTGGACAAATCAAGAAAGAACAACGCGGAATACGATTGACGTAATTTGGAAATTCATATGAGACTCAAAGGTCAGGGAAATGCCAGTTCACTAGAAATGCCCAAAAAGAAGATATAGGGTCTGAACGGAGAAAAGGTATTTCAGTGACACGGATGACGATGAAAATGGTTCATTAGTAAAACATGCAAGATCTTCAAGTGCGATTAGTTGCCATGGAAAATATATGGGGTCAGATAAGAGGATAAAAGCGGAAAACAACTGTGAGAGGTTTTTGAATAAGGAGTCGTCAAGAAGGGCGGAAGTTATCAGCCAGGTTTCAAGATGGCCGGACAACGCAGAGCATGGAAAGGAGAAAAGGAAAACCATCCCCAGCAGGAGTATCACAACGAACCACCACGTTTTGAACTGACTGAATTTTCTTTGATTTGAAACAGGGAAAAGAAATGTTATTGATGAAGGAAAGATATGATACAAGGAAAGTTATCAAACTGGGGCAGAAAAATTTTCTTTCATTTTGAAAATTTTCCTGAAGTCGGATACCCACTTGAGGAAAGAAGAAAGATAATTCCCCAGTAGTGTTATCCCCGAAAAATAAATGAAAAAAAAGAGAAAAAAGGCCAGTGTTATTCCCAGCAGTCCTCAGAGAAATGAAACACAAGTTGTAAAAGAAGTAGTTTTGAAGAAGGAAGATAACACCGGCTTTAAGGGAAATAGTCTTTGAAGAAGGAAGATAACATATTTTGAAAAAGTGTTATCCCCAGCAGTTTGCAGAAGAATGAAACACCGGTTTTTAGGGAAGTAGTTTTGAAGGAGGAAATCATCCCCAGCGAGAAGGTCACAACCGACCACCCCTTTCGAAACTGACAAATTTTTCTTTGTATGTAACAGGAACAAAGCTAGTCTGGCTATGGTGCATAAAATCTTAGTCTTATGAATTTTTCTCCTAAGATAGGAAATCTTAGTCCGATGAATCTTTCTCCTAAGATCACACAAAAATGGACCTAGTTTGATGAATTATCTCCTAGAGTCGAAATCTTAGTCCGATGAATTTTTCTCCTAAGATGAAGATAAAATCTTAGTCCGATGAATTTTTCTCCTAATATAAACATAAAATCTTAGTTTGATGAATTTTTCTCCTAAGATAGAAAATCATAGTCCGATGAATCTTTCTCCTAAGATCACAAAAAATGGACCTAGTCTAATGAATTATCTCCTAGAGTCAAAATCTTAGTCCGATGAATTTTTCTCCTAAGATAAAGATAAAATCTTAGTCCGACGAATTTTTCTCCTAAGATAAAGATAAAATCTTAGCCCGATGAATTTTTCTCCTAAGATAGGAAATCTTAGTTTGACGAATCTTTCTCCTAAGATAACAAGAAGTGGGAAGTAACGGTTGGAAATAAGAAATCAGAAGGAAGCAACAATTGGGAAGTTTTGGACAAAATAACAGGAAGTAGGAAGTAACAGTTGGAAAGTTGCAGATAAAATAACAAGGCAGCAGTAGAAGTTTTCAGATAAGACAACAAGAAGTGGGAAGCAACAATTGGAAGGTTTCAAGTAAGACAACAAAATAGACCTAGTCTGATGAATTATCTCCTAGAGTCAAAATCTTAGTCTGATGAATCTTTCACCTAAGATAAAAAAATCTTAGTCTGATGAAATTTTCACCTAAGATAAAGATAAAAAAATTCTTAGTCTGTTGAATCTTTCACCTAAGATAAAAATCTTAGTCTGATGAATTTTTCACCTAAGATAAAGATAAAAAATCTTAGTCTGTTGAATCTTTCACCTAAGATGAAGATAAAAAAATCTTAGTCTATTGAATCTTTCACCTAAGATAAAAATCTTAGTCTGATGAATCTTTCACCTAAGATAAAAAATCTTAGTCTGATGAATTTTTCACCTAAGATAACGATGAGATCTTAGTCTATTGGAAATTTCACCTAAGATAAAAATCTTAGTCTGATGAATTTTTCACCTAAGATAACGATGAGATCTTAGTCTGTTGGAACTTTCACCTAAGATAAAAATCTTAGTCTGATGAATTTTTCACCTAATATAACAAAAGGGAAAGGCGTTATCCTTTTAAATTGTATTTGAAGTTTTAAAATGGCATTTTATTTTTAAGTTGTTGTTGAAGTCAGGTGCCCGCCTGAAGAACGGAATGGCATTTTATTTTTAAGTTGTTGTTGAAGTCAGGTGCCTGCCTGAAGAACGGAACAACATTTTATTTTTAAGTTGTTGTTGAAGTCAGGTGCCCGCCTGAAGATCGGAATGGCGTTATATTTTTAAGTTGTTGTTGGCGTCAGGAGCCTGCCTGAAGAGCGGAAAGGCGTACCCTTTTTAATTCAAGAAGTGAGCAACCCGCCGGGAGGGCGAAAGGTTACAACAAAAATCCCCAGCATAAATCCAAATTCAGAAATCAGAAGGAAGGCAACAGTGGCCGGAAGAAGGCAGTTCAAGCTCTGAAGGAACAGTAAGTCGAAGCTCACAAGAAATAAACAAGCAGTTCAAGTTCGGTAATCAAGAGGGAATACAAGTCAAGTCAGAAATAAAGAAACATCAGAGGAAACACAAGAGCAAGAAAGGCATCAAGAGACATAGGAAGAGCAAGTCGAAGATCTAGATAAGATTTTACAATTCATAGACTTGTTTAGTCTAGCTTCTTATTTTCTGTTTAGCACGGTGTAATAAGGAGGTCAGTAAGCAGTAGCAGCAGCAGCAACAGCAGTAGCAGCAGCAGCAACATCAGTAACAGCTGTCACACCTCCTTTTGGCGCTACCGCGCCCCACGAAGGGCGTGGTGGAAGGAGTTTTTCCAATTAAAGGACAATCGAAACGGGATTGATTATTAAGATTCAGAGTCG